>JANHFX010016238.1:11989-66673 GCA_027560015.1 Chloroceryle amazona
GTCTACTGAATGTCTACAGAGGACAGTCTGGAACTTGTATACCAAATGAACCTTGATTCGGGAGAATTTAGGCTGAATTTAGAGTTATCTGAGTTGAGGTCATAGCTGGATCTCATTGGCAAATGCTCCCCAACACAGAAGCCCTTTATTTCTCATGTCTCCTCCTGACCTACTCAGCTAATTCACTCTGAGCCCTGGAACATGACATCTCCACGCGTTTGCACAAGTCACACACTCCTTAGTTGCTTCCTTCTAGCACCATCCCAGCCTCTTGGCTTTGAGCCTTTTATGTTTTCAGCTTTTGAATAAGCAAAGAGGAGTTCCTTTTGGAAGTTGAGAACCTCAGTCTGTGCTAACATCAGACACTTCCCCTTCCATCTGCAGCAAACCCAGATTCCCTCTCCAATCTCTTTGCTGATGTAAACTAGAACTTCTTAGCTAAGATGTCATTTACTGGTGCTTGAAGGCTTAAAAGCTTATAGAGCTGTTTGAATAGGGGAATTTGAAAGGAGAACTTTTTTGTTAATGAAAATGGTTTTAGCAATTATGATGTTTTTAGTTATGTGACTTTTTTTTTTTTTAATCACAGTACCATTGTTTAAAGGACTTACCAAGCAGGCAGCAAAGCAAGTTCAGCAGAGCAAGAATATCTGTCAAATTCCTTGCTTAGAGAAATGTCCACCACAAATCCTTCCTGATGGTGTTTTGAACTCTTGGCAAGGAAAATGATGACAGAAAGTTAACTCCAAGAGTTATTCTTTTACACAACTTAACCAGCCCCATTAGTCTCCCTGATGATTCTGCCCTTGCACCACAAAGAGTGATGATTGCTGCACCCTCTCACAATGGGATCCCTTGAGTTAGACTTGGTACTCCAGCTCAGACACCCTGTGCAATGCAAGTGGCACAGCTCTGAAGGTAAAAAGTGGAAAAAATGAAGCCTTGCAAAATCCTCCCCTTCTCTGTGAGCTGGTTCTGGTGTCTCACCAGGCAGCAAAAAATATTTAAGCACTGCTTTTCCTTTCTTATGTGCAGCGTCAACAACACTTCTCTGAACTAAGGTCCCTTAGGTCTGCTGAGAATTTGTTTCTCCTCTATTGAATTTATCTGACTTCTTATTTCAGACCTTCTCTTATTATTTGCCAAAAAATTCTGGAGAGCTGGAACTGGCTTTGACAACAGCTGTCAACAGTTCTTGTTTAATTACAGGGGAGAGGGAGAGGGGAGGTCCTGGGAGAGTTTGGGGTACACAGGCTTACCAAAATCTGTGTGACAGGAAAGAATAAGAGAAACAGGGTGTACTGAACTTGGCACGAAGTTGGGCAATAGTTATCCTGGCAGAGAGTGTGCCTAAACATTGTAAAGAAGCAGTCTGTTAAACTGTCAGCATGCATTTCTGTGATCTGGGATGATATGAAACACTTCTTCTCAGCCTGGGATTCAAGAGAAAGAAGTATTTGAAGTACTGAGCAGATCCTTAGAAATCAGATTTCCCATCCATTGTGTTGCCTAAAGTCACTGTCATTATCTTCAGACAGTGGTATTGCTAAGTGGTCAGTCCCCCCTGAAGTTGAGACCCCATCAACAAAGACAAAACTTGAATGTCTTTCACTCCAGACAATGGTTCAGCTCCTGTCAGCAGAGCTGAGACAGGAGCTCCTGGCTCAGGGTTATATTCCCTGCTTTACCATAGAAGGACCTGACCTGGGGAATGTCATCTCCAAGCAAACTTCACATGCCTACCTCCTTACCTTGCCAGAAACCGACATCCCTCCTATTAATTTTTAAGATGTACCTTTTCCTCAGCAGGATCCAGACCCTGTTCCTGCCACCTCCTCCAGTTTTCCTCCATCCCCATGTGCTCATCTCAAATGCTATCCCAGCATGGGACTCACCATTGCACTTAGGAAACTTCATTCAGATGTCTCCTGGGTTACTCACCATGACCTAGAACTCTCCAGAGTCCTAGGGGTGGCCTAGGAGCTCCTGCGTGAGCACAGTTCAGGAGTAGCAACACCCCTGCCATCCCTTCTGTCTTCTCTGATTCCTGAGTACCACCCTTAGGGTGGGTGAGAACATCCCATTTTGTTTTCCCACATCCCTGCAGGGGGAAAAGACCACTACCATAGTGAAGATGGAAGAGAAGACCCCTCCCAGGGAAATCCTGGCATCCCAGAAAGCCACAGCCCCCAGAGGCAAAGTGGATAATCCCTGTGGAACCATGACACATAGGGGAATCTCCCACCTCTTTTCTGTAGACCCTTCAGAAACACACATCCCGCTGCAATGATGTGATCTTCCCCTTCATCCCTCTGTTGTCCTCTGACCATCGGTTGGGACAAGCCATGAGGCATCCCTGCAAAATGCACGAGCGTTGGCTGCCTTGTCTGTTTAGCCCAGAAGCTCTTGGCCTTGCCTCTTGCCCAGTGCTTGTGTAGCACCTAACACAGGCAGCACAGATCTGTGGAGTGCTACCATGCTGCTAATAATTAATAATAATAATATGGGGCTAAGCACATCACCCTGGCAGAGCATAGACTGCAAAGCCAGCCACGCAGCCAAAAATGAAGATTAAAAAGGGGGAGGAAATCTGGCAGAGAATTACTTAATTTAGTACTGTTGAAACCCAATAATTATTTCTTTAAAAATAGAATTTGCTGAAGCAACTTCTAGCGTTTCATTCTTTTCTTTCCCTATTTTTTTTAATCACTCCATAATAAAGTAATTAGTAATTTGTGTCACTTCTGTAATTTTTTCCTTTGTATAATCACAAGGGGTGACACATTTCCACAGCACACTTAAAATAAAGTGTAATAAAGTGAGGCAAGAATCAGAGATGGTGTTTGAACCCTATCAAAGTAATCCATGTTATGCCTCCTCAAAATGATGATTACATCGCTGCCGACAATTTATTAATTGGAGAAAGCCTGGATAGTGGAGCAGGGCAAATGCTCTGTGACAGATCCTGGTCTCAACTGAACCCAAGGAAATCCAGTGACTTCCCCAGGGTAAGGCAGGCAGATGCATGGGTCCACACTAGTAACAGTTTCTTGTCTCTATTTCTTTTTTTGATGTACAAGGCACAGCCCAAATGTCGCTGTTGGGCTGGCTGTTGGTGTTTGCAACGGTGGTGGGATGACCTTGGCTGGACACCAGCTGCCCACCAAGCTGTTCTATCAGTCCCCTCAACAGGACAAGGCAGGGAGAAAATAAGATGGGGAAAAAAACCTTGTGGGTCAAGATAAAGGCAGTTTAATAAAAGTGAAAGCAAACTTTGCATGTGGAAACAAAGGCAAACAAAAGATTTATTCTCTACTTCCCATCAGCAGGTGACATCTGGCCACTTCTCAGGAAGAAGGGCTTCAGTAGACATAGCGGTTGCTCCACAAGTCAAACACTGTAAATAACAAATTCCCCTCTTCCTCCTCCTCCTTTCTCTAGGCTTTTACTGCTGAGCTCATGTCCTGTGGCATGGAGTATCCCTTTGGTCAGTTTGCATCCTCTGTCCTGGCTATGTCACCTCCCAAGATCTTGATCACCCCCAGCCTACTGGTGAGGGGGGAATGTTGGAGAGACAGCCTTAATGCTGTGCGAGAACTGTTCAGCAGTAGTCAAAACATTGGCATGTTATCAACACCTTTCTAGTGACCACTACAGAGCACAGAGCTATGAGGGCTGCTACGTGGAAAATTAACTCCATCTCAGCCATAACCTGTACAGCAACCAAAATGAGGATGGAAGGGACAAAGAGAAATGTTTGGAGTGAGAAATGGGGAATGTGACCTCTTCTGAAGACCATGGAGTTGAGCCTCGGCCGGCTGCTTCCTCATCTCAGCTCAGAGAGATACAGATTTCTCTCAGTCTTGTGCCTCGCTTGGGGAAATCCATTTGTGTGACAGAAAAGACAACCTGCTGTCCACCTTCACTCAGCCCATGACTTAGAAAGACCCTGTTAAGGTCTTAGAGGGATTTTGCAGAAGTTCAGTAAGACCCACTGTCTTCTTCATGAAAGTCACCCAGACCTCCTACGCATTCTGGTGTCCTTGTAATTCAGTATGTATCAGTATCTGGGCAAGGGGCAAGAGAACTTCTATGTATGTGACTTTTTTTGCCACTTCAGGCTTCTTGGTGATTCAGGACTTGCTATTTACTCATCCCCTCTGCTGGACATATTGACATTGCTTCCTGGTGCCCTGCAAAGTCTCAAAGGCAGCTGGAAACATAGCTCAAAACTGGATTCTGACTGAAACAGATGCAGGTCTGTCAGCCCAGGGTTTGTAGTATCCTGCCCTCTCTGCCACAAAAGTTTTGCAGAATACCCCCTGGTGCATGACCCTGATTACAGGTCCCATAGCTCCTTTCTCCTAATGTGACATCAGGCTGGAGGCTGCTGTGCAACCTTTTTCCACAGGGAGGGA
Source organism: Chloroceryle amazona (assembly GCA_027560015.1). Classification (NCBI taxonomy): domain Eukaryota; kingdom Metazoa; phylum Chordata; class Aves; order Coraciiformes; family Cerylidae; genus Chloroceryle; species Chloroceryle amazona. The sequence continues at coordinate 16,408 of JANHFX010016238.1, forward strand.
CAAGGGACTCCAAATCAGCTAGAGCAGCCTGGCTTTGTGAAACACTGGTAAAGCAAAGTTCAGTCCTGGCTCCTTTTCCATCCTGTGCTCTGGGTTTGTCCAGTGACTCACTCATGAAAAATGCATAAGCAGAGGCTGGAGCGAAGGTGAGCCCTCTGGATTTACCCCTTGCCCCAGAAGGGATGTGAGGGAGTCTCCTGAGCACTTAGAAACCAAAATAATGCTGACACTCCTCTCTCTCTCTCAGCCTGACTTGTCTGCAGACTGAAGCTGGAGTCCTAGAGCACTGACCAAGTGAGCCAGAAGACAGCAACTTGAATTCATTTGGCACCCTTCCTCCCTCCCTTTGTCAAGAAAAGCCCCATCACACAGACCTTTAGATGTGGTCTCCACGGCTTTTAGTCTGTTTTTTTCTGACTTAGACCTCCCTGAGCCCTCTTACCCCTGACAAGGAGGTAAAACCACACAGCTCAGTGGCTGGGCTGAGAACCCCTGCCAAAAGGAAGTACCTCTTGCTCCCACCCAGATCAATGCTTATTCTACCAGTTTTTCTCCATAATGTTCTCTGTCCTCCCTTCCTTCTCATCATGGCAAGATTTTAGAAGATAGGGCAATAGTATCAACAAGCAGACAAACCCCAAGAGACAGATTTTTCTCTCCAGCAATCCAGATTTTCCAAAAATATTAGAGCCAGGAGATCATGGAGAAGCAGTGTCCTGCTACATACATATTAATGTTGCCTTTAATCCCTCTCAGTTTGGAGGAGCCAAGTGGAAACTTCTATATCCTCAAGCTGAATTTTCTCACTCCTATTCCTCTCTGCTGACACCCACGTTTGTACTATCACCTCCAGGTTGCTCCTGCTGCCAGACATCTTCACCTTCTTGACCAGTCCCTGGCCTGATTTCCTCCCTAGTATCCCACAGCAGCCACCACACTTTACTTTCATGATAATCTCAGATGCAAAAGTCAGAAACACCATGTTCAAAAAGAAATCAAGCCCCATCCACTTTTTAAGGTAAGAATAAATAAATAAATAAATAGACTCCTTTTTGAAGCCTCTTTTCTCCAAATTTCTGCAGTCGAGGTATTATCAGAAGCTGGTTGCCAAGTCATTAGCCTGCACCCTTCCTGTCTGTGGAGCAAGAGATCATCTAATAATCTCCATTTCACTCACAAACGCCCTGCTGACAGCTGCCAGAAGTGGGCTGGAAGAAGGTGAAATCTGATAATGTAGCTCCCACGAGGCCAGTTTGACAATAAGGGACTGATGTCACCTTATCTGGGGTTTACAGGGAGGTGTTGGCAAGAGCAGGAGCCCAGGATACCATCTTCCCCTTTTCATCTCCACCTCACCACCTGGATACATTTCTTTCTCATCACAGGCAGGTCATTTCTCCTGTGTGAGTTTTGCCTGTCTATTGTTTCAGATAAAAGCATCTTCAGGGGACTCGGGATTTAGGTTGCAGGTCTGCTGAGACATCAGTTGACCCATCAGCTCAGCCATTGCCTCTCTTCTTTTCCCTCACCATCTTCTTGTTGCCCATTGTCTAAGACTCTGAAGTCTTTGGGCTCAAGACAAACTGGTTTTTCAATATTTGTGCCATATCTAGTTCAGATTTCTCCACAGTTTACATCTGTACAAATTAGTTAAAACCAACCAACTATAATCCTGTTCTTTGGGCTGTTGTTACGATGCCTACCAACTGCCTGTTTAGAATATCCATGGCCAATGCTTGTCCTCAGTTCACACCTGGAATTGCATGGGAAGGTGCAAGCTGGCATGGACTAAAACCACTTCAGGAGCCATCCTAATATCAAAACACTCTAAGTATCTACATTCCAGTGTCCAAGAACATTCTTTCACTGGTGATTTTCCCTGTAAAGGTAGATGCAGGGTAACATATAACAGTCAGGTTGTGTTTATGGATATAAATTCGGGTCCAGAGCTAAATACCTGGCTGGCACAAATCTAGCCTCTTTTTTGTCTATCTCAGAGCTAGGCACCTGTAGCTCTGGTCATGGTAAAGGAAGAGATAGATACTGTTAGGGTCTTGTTTATCTGACCTGTTCTGAGACAAGCTCTCCCTGGAAGTGGTTATTTTTATTATTATCCTAGTAAGGTGTAGGAAGTCCCATCCCTGGAAACATTCCAGGTCAGGCTGACCAGGGCTCTGAGCACCCTGCTCTGGTTGCAGATGTCCCTGCTTAGTGCAGGGGGTTGGACCAGATGACCTTGAAAGACCTTTCAAACCTGAAGCATTGTATGACTCTATGTAGAGCACAGAAGCAGTTGCAGTGAACAGCTTTTAATGTAGTGAGTGAATCTTCCTTTTCCTTGGTTACCCTGGACAAGTCACCATGTCTCCTCCCCAGCAGATAATTTATGGTTTTGGTTTTGTTTTGTTTTTTTGGTGTTTTTTTTTCTTCTCAAAACAAGAAAAGTCATGGCACAGATAGAGATGGATTAAGTGTCTCAACCCTGCAAGCCAATTGTGAAGCCAAATCTGTTTTCATGCCCAGACACCTTCATACAGACACTGGGATCTAGTCATACTCCCAAGCACTGCGTAAGGAAACTGTCTGATGTCCCTCATGTGCACTGTGCACGTGAATACACCCTCCATCCTGTGGATACAATGGCTAGACTGGTGGGCAGCTGCATTCTTCATAAAGACCTTTAGCTCCCTTTCCCTGGTGGATCTATCCAGAGAGTCTCGGAGGACTGTGATCATTCTTCATCACCACCACACCCCGAGTCAGACTCCTTCTCACCTGTCTCTCCCTGACCATATTGGGGACATAGAGTTTGAACATATGTGGCAAATGCATGTGGTTGACCCTACATGTTGTGGAGAGCAAGAGAAGAATCTTTCCACTCCCCCTTCTGCCAGAGTCAAGCACATTAGCATTTCACTTCAGTGGCTGGTTTTTGGGTTGTGGTGGGTGCTGCCATTCATATGTAGATCTCTTAATAATCCAATGTATGAATGCTTATTCTGAGTGTCAAGGATTATTTCAGAATCAGCCTTGTGGAAAATGGTATCAAAGGGAGAGAGGGAGGGAGGTGGATTGGAGAAAGACACATTGGAATGAGGAACTACAGAAAGGTTGTTTTCTTTTTTTTTCCTTCAAAATTTGCTGGAGGCAACTGGTTTTGTTGCACCCTGTGAGCCTCCCTCACCAGAAATCCCCACCACTTCAGAAGAGCTTTGATAGGTCTGCACAGAGGCAGGTGCATCTATAGGCTGCAGTTTCAGGTTTCTTTGGGGAATAAGCACTGTTAGGTCCAGCTGGAAGGTAATCCCACAGCAAAATCCTTTTTGTGTTGTCCTTTCAGCATTTAGCAAGTGCATGTGTTTCTGTGTCAGATTGTCTCTCAGCCCTTTGCATGGCAGTGCTTTGAGTTTCTTTCTCAGTTAACACCAACAGCCCGAGAACTCCCCTGTCTCCTAGAAAGAACACTGTGAAAGGCAAAGGGCACACAGACAGGTTTTGGTACATCCTGCACCCTTAACTGCACTGTGACTTGTCAGCTCAGATGTAAAACAACAATCATCCACCTCACATTTGGGTCAGGCTTTTCTTGAAGATTTCATAGAGGGTTCAGTTTAAACCCCAGGGGAGCATTGTGCTCAGCTACATAAGCAGACAGAGCTCTCCTGGCTTTCCTACTGCAGTATCCCAGCCTGAGGTCACCTCTTATTTGAACCTCAGGTGGAAATTAAGTGCTAACATCACTGAGGACTCAAAGGAGGATGAAGGTAAACAGCTTGACTGAAAGCACCCAGCATCTGAGCTCCCCTTCGCTGGGATCTCTTGTTCAAATTTCCAACCTCAATGGTAAACGCAGACCCAAAAGAGATAATTTCAATTTGGGGGGTTGTTGGGTGGTTGTGGGGCACTTTGTGTAGTTAATGAAGGAATCTGATGCATGTTTCTATGCTGGATGAACTTTGTGGCAGAAATCTGAACCATTTCAAACAGAATACTTACTTTCTTCCTACAAGCTTCACTGCCAACTGTTGCCATGGGAACTCAGCCCACTCACCAGCCAATCACATGAATAGATTTGTTTTGTTAGTAGTAGTAGTATTAGCATTATTTTTGGTACAAGAGACTGATCATTGTGACCACTTATGTTCAAATAACCCTTTATTATAATACCTTTGATGGGATGTGCCTGTGCCCAGTGCTGTATGGATAAAGAACTGCTGGCAAACATGCCATCAGTTCAGAGTGGTTAAAAGAAACCTTTCCTTCATTAGGAGATGATCTATTTGCCTCTTGCTGTTAGGTCCTGAATCCTTGTGCGAAGAGGGAGGGGAGTGAGCCATGAATTTCAGATTGTCATCTGAGCAAATCTGATACCAGAGCCACAGAAGAGGAAAAACGAGAGCGGTGGGGAGGTGAAAGTAGGAGTGAGTATTTTAATAGCAGTAGAGGTAATGGAGAGAGTCAGGGGACTGAGGAGGAGAAGATTAATACTGAAGGGAAGGAGCCTGCACTGAAGTGCAGTTTGTCATGCTGTTTGCAGATTTGGTCATGCAATTTGCAGATCTGCTCATTGACCATAAGAAATTGAGCATGCAATACATCATATCTGGAAGAGCAGATCCCTTTGCAAGTGACAGCCACAAAGACCTCTTGTTAGCAGAGGAGGACTTGAATGAGAAGACAAGTTGAAGCAAAGGATGATAAACAAACAGTCTCTGAGCAGCAGAATAAAGGTTTGTGCCATGTTGGACTATGGGCTTCCTATGGAGACAGAGGACAAGTGGGTATCTGAGTCCTCTCCATCTCTCTGACTATGCTGATATGTTGTAAAGGGAGCAATTTCTGTGCATAAAAGATGTCAGTTGTCTGATTTGGTAGACTGGAAACCCATCCTGTGCCTCCTGGGTTTCTTTGGAGTGCTTTCCTTTTTCACATGGGAGAATCTTTCCCAGTTGCAGGGATCATTTGTATATGTGCATGTGGATGAGAAGTATCTGCATATATGGGAACAGACAGAGAGAAAGCATCAGTGAGGTGACATATGTGCCTTAGCCATCTCTTCTGCCAGATAGAAAATGGGAGAGATATATTTTTATTGCAAAGACCCAAAGCTATGGTGATAGCATAGACAGAGAGAAGCTGTCCTTAGTGGTTGCCAGTAATTCCTGAGCTCAAGCTCAGGCACAACAACGGGATATGCTGGGAGATGGGAGCATAAACTCATAGAATGGTAGGGGTTGGAAGGGATCTCTTGAGATCAGTGAGTCCAACCCCCCTGCCAGAGCAGGATCACCCAGGGCAGGCCACACAGGAACAGATCCAGGAGGGTCTTGAAAACCTCCAGAGCAGGAGACTCCACAACCTCTCTGGGCAGCCTGTTCCAGGCTCTGTCACTCTTCACAGGGAAGAAGTTTTGCCTCGTGTTGAGGTGGAACTTCCCATGTTTCCCCTTGCTAGCATTGCCTCTTGTCCTATCCCAGGGCACCACTGACAAGAGCCTGGCCCCTTCTACTTGACCCCCACCTTGCAGATATTTATAAACATTCATAAGATCCCCTCTCAGGCTTCTCTTCTCCAGGCTGAACAGCCCCAGGGCTCTCAGCCTTTCCTCAGCAGAGAGATGTTCCAGTCCCTTCAGCATCTTTGCATCTCTCTGTTGGACTCTCTCCAGTATTTCCCTGTCCCTCTTGAACTGGGGAGACCAGAACGGAACACAATACTCCAGCTGTGGTCTCACCAGGGCAGAGTAGAGGGGGAGGAGAACCTCCCTCAACCTGCTGGACACACTCTTCTTTATGCTCCCCAGGAACCCATTGGCTTCCTGGCCCCAAGGGCCCGTTGCTGTTCCATGAATAACTTATTGTCCACCAGGACACCAAGATCCCTCTCCATGGGTGTGCTTTCCAGTGGGTCTACCCCTAACCTGTACCTGATGTTGTTCCTCCCCAGGTCTAGGGCTCTACACTTATCACTGTTAAACTTCATTAGGTTTGCCTTTGCCCAGCTCTCCGGTCTCTCCAGATGTCGCTGGATGGCAGCGCAGCCCTTTCCGTGTATCAGCCACTCCTCCCAGTTCAGTACCATCAGCAAACTTGCTGAGAGTCCACTCTATCCCTTCATCCAGGTCATTGATGAAGATGTTGAATAAGACTGGACCCAGAACTGACTCCTGGGGAACACCACTAGTTACACTTCACCAGCTGGACTCTGAACCAGATTACAACCCTCTGAGCTCTGTTGTTCAGCCAGTTCCCAACCGATCTCACTGTCCACTCTTCTAACCCCCACTTCCTGAGCTTACCCATCAGGATGTTATGGGAGACAGTATCAAAAGCCTTGCTGAAGTCAAGGTAGACACCATCCACTGCTGTCCCTGCATCTACCCATTCTGTCACACCATCACAGAAGGCTCTCAAATTAGTCAGAGATGACTTCCCTTTAGTAAATTCATGCTGGCTACTCTTGATAACCTTTCCTTCCATGTGCTGAGATTTGATCTCCAGAATGAGCTGCTCTGTTACTTTTCCAGGGATGGAGGTGAGGCTGACTGCTCTGTAATTAACAGGGTCTTCCTTCTTGCCCTTTTTGAAGACTGCATTGACATTGCTTTTCCTCCAGTCCTCAGGCAGCTCACTGTTCTCCATGATCTGTCAAAAATGATGGAGAGTGGTAGACCAACAGCATCAGCCAGCTTCCCCAGCACTCATGGGTGAAGCCCATGAGGGCCCATGGATTTGTGTGTGTTCAGTTTACCCAAGTGATTTCTAACCCAATCCTCATTGAGCAGTGGAGAGACTTCCTCCTTCCAGGCTTTCACTTTTACTTCCAGGGTCAGGGATTCCTGAGGACTGGTCATAGCAGTGAAGACTGAAGCAAAGAAGGCATTCAGTAACTCTGCCTTCTCTGCCTCCTCTGTCACCAGGTGTCCTGCATCATTTTCCCTAACTTGACAATGGCATTGAGTGCACCCTCAGCAAGGTTGCAGACGATACCAAGCTGGGGGGTGCAGTTGATATGCCAGAGGGATGGGATGCCATCCAGAAGGACCTGGATAGGATGGAGAGGTGGAGAGCTGGGCCCAGATGAACCTTATGAGGTTCAACAAGGCCAAGTGAAGGGTTCTGCACCTGGGCTGGGGTAACCAGCATTATCAGTATAGGCTGGGAGAGGATACACTGGAGAGCAGTCCTGTGGAAAGGGACTTGGGGTGCTGGTGGATGAAAAACTGGATATGAGTCACCAATGTGCAATGGCAGTCCAGAAGGCCAATAACATCCTGGGCTGCATCAAAAGAACTGTGGACAGCAGATCAAGAGAGGGGATTCTGCCCCTCTACTCTGCCCTGGTGAGACCTTACCTGGAGTACTGCATCCATTTCTGGAGTCCCCAGCACAAGAAGGATGTGGACACATTGGAGCATGTCCAGAGGAGGCCACCAAAATGATCATTGGAATGGAGCATCTCTTGTATGCAGACAGGCTGGGGAAGCTGGGGATGTTCAGCCTGGAGAAGAGAAGGCTCCGGGGGGACCTTACAGTGACCTCCAGTACCTGAAGGGGGTCTACATGAAGGCAGGGGAAGGTCTGTTCAAAAGGGTTTGTAATGGCAGGACAAGGAGCAAGGGTTTTAAGTTGGGAAAGGAGAGGTTTGGACTGGAGATGAGAAACAAGTTCTTTAATCTGAGGGTGACAGACACTGGAATGGGCTGCCCGGAGAGGTGGAATCGCCATCCCTGGAGTCATTCAAGGTCAGGCTTGATGGGGCTCTGAGCAACCTGCCCTAGGTAGAGATGTCCCTGCTTGTGTAGGGAGGTTGGACCACATCACCTCTAGAAGTCCCTTCCAGCCTAGAACATTCTCCGATTCTAAGTGTTTGAAGACACCCTTCTTGTTCTCTACATCCTTTACAACTTTAGGTTGCCCATTGACTGTATCCTCATTTAGCTGGTCTTTCTCCACCAGGGCCTCCTATCTGCTCTTCAGTGGCACCAGGGGAGGTGAGGTGGACAAGGAGGGAGTTTGTCTGTTGCTACAATGGTGAACTTTTCACTCCCCCCCATCCAGACCCCTGCCTCTGGTCTGACAGGGGCAGGGTCTTGCTGGTCCTGGGTGCTTTCTGATGGTTGCTCCCATTTCTGTTTGGGGCAGGGCCTGGCTCCACCAGTCTGTCTCCTGCTCAGCCTCCTTGATGCTCCTCAGCCTCTCTGCTTCCTCTTGCACCTTCGCAACACGCCGCTGGCTCCTTGCTGCTTTTCCTCAGGCTCTTCTTGTTCCAGGAACCCCCTGTTCGCCTCACTCTGGTTCCCAGGAACAGAGCTGCCCTTTACCACTGCCTCGCTGTTGGCTCTCAAGGATGTGATTTCAGGCTTCATCAAAACAATTATGAGGCTTTTATCCCACAATGTCTTTCCCTGTTGTTTGCCAACCATTTGCGGTATCACCAGCGTGATAGCCACAAAAATAACATCGCCCTGGAAATGTGTCTTACCACTTTGCCAAAGACTTCAGAAGATCTCTTAAAATATTTGCCAGGGCATTAACCCCTGAAAGGCCACAGATAGATCCCATGTATTCTGTACGGCTTTTAGAGGAGTAGAAAAACTGTGGTAGTGATGTGGTAGTATTGGTGTTAACGGGATACATAGAGTGGTGATTTACCACCTTTGGATTTCCCCCCCTGGCATTTATTAGCCATCACAGCATCATGTTTGCTCTTCTCATGCTTGGTAGTGTTCCCAGTGCTGTCAGATTTCCCAGCTGAGGTTGAAGCAGTGTTGTATATATTCTGCCATCCAGAACAACACGGGATGCTCCAGAAGAACCTCAATTCCAGAAAGACCAGCTGGATGTCTGCACTGCTCCAAGGTATCAAGCTGTGACCTCAAGGTTGCTAGCTGGAGTAAGGGTCTGGAAAAGAGTTTTTGCCAGTAGCTGTTTATAAGGACAGCAGAGGGAATAAAAACTTGAACATCAGCAGCATGAATCCTGCTCTAGACCATGCATCTTTCAATGAGATCATGTGGTTATTCCTTTTATCAAATTCATAGTAGTGCTTCTTAGGACTTGGCCAGAGTTACTAATCAATAACAATACTAACAAACATCTCCTCTGACTAAGGAGTATGCTGTCTTTGTGTTCCTTTTTAACCCGCAAACCAGATTATTAAAGTATTTTTTTTTAGTAGCAGGGGAGCTTTTATACATAATTATACCCACTATTCAATTTGTATCAAGTGGTATTCCCAGGTATAAATCTCCCTGCATTTGTTCCTGCAGAACAAATAAGAAACCTCAATGAGGTCAATGTGGTGTTGAGCTATAAAATACAAAATGCTCTGGTTTCCTGAAGGAGTCGCTTGCCAAGTTTGATGCTGTTGTATTGCTCTTTTCCTAACAGTGTTGTTTGATGCAAAAGATTCCTCTGGTAGGGATTTTTTTTCTTAGGGAAATGAAGGAACTTACTTTACTAGAGAGCTTCTGTAGTGCACTGTTGAACAGAAATGTTTTTTTAACTGGGTTCCTAAAAACAAAGGTTGTGTCATCAGCCTGAATGGAAGGATGGAGTTCATCACAGCTAACTGCAGGTATCTACAGGTGGACATCACAATCTGAACTTGAAATCCAACTCTTTTTCTCCAAGTGGAAAAAGCTACTTCAAGGGAAACATTCACCTGACTTATTCTAGCTATCTGCTTTAGAAGAGATGGTTATGATGCAGCTGTTTCTTTCACTAGCTTACAGGGAAAGGTCTACTCTGAAGAGATCCAACAACAGGGGACGTGAGGAGCTATTCCAAGAGCAGAGAGGATGATTAATACCTATCTCATTTATTAATAACTATCTATCTTGATCAATTTCATCCAATTTGTCCCTGACCAATTATGTTGCAAATCACATTTGTTTAGATGTTGGCTGCAGTCACACTTTATGTACTTCATTTCCAGTTCCATTTTGTTGTTGGATAGAAATATGACAATGCTTATAGGAGGCAATTTTTCTTAAGAAAAAAGAGAAAGAAAGAGAAAAGAGAAGAGAGAAAAAAGAAAAAAATAAGGAAAGAAGAAAAGAAAAGAAAAAAATAAAAGAAAAAGAAAAGAGAACACATGGGATGATGAATAGCTGAAACTGTTACCCATGAAAATGGTCCTGAAGAAGCCCTATCTCTTAAAAAGGCAGAAAGCCAAATAATTATCATCCAAAAAGTGTTACCAAAACATTCCTTAGGACTTGGGTGGAGTAAGCTACAGAAACTTACTTAATAAAATGGCCCAGATTATAACTAAACCAAAATCAGAAAAACAATTATCTGGGTAACTGCTAGTTTGAAGACATTTTGTTTAATGACTTTACTCCATTCCATTCTTAGTTGCACTGCACTAGATCAGATGAGCTAGATATGAAGCTTTCCTATGTAATTGGAAGCTAAAGAATGCAAGATTGTCTCTGCTTAATGGCGAAAATTACAGAGAGAGTGAGAAAGATACGTGTGTACCAAGCTGTATTCCCACATACACACACTTTTTATTCTTCATCTCCTCCATACACTATTAAAACAAAGTGCTCCGAGTGTAAAACAGTGAAGCATTAAAAAGCCATTAATCACTGCTTTGTATTCCTTGCTGCTAGATGTTAATTTCAATTTGCTGTCACCTATTCAGTTCCCCTTCAGTGGAGTGGCTGGCTCTGTTCCTGAAGACCAGGACAATGAAGAGAGGAGAAAGTCACCTCAGGCAGAGATGGGTGGAGGGGGGCCCCTTGGGACACCATTCTTCTCTTCCCTCTTTTCTCTGTATTTACATCGGGAATTAGATTGTCCAGATGGAGGTGCTTTCAAACTCTACTGAAGGAGACAATGACATTTCCCAGCTGTTCTTGAAAAAAAAAAGCACAAAACGAACATAGGAAGGAAGAAGAAAATTGCTGATTAATCATGTCTGGCCCATGGGGTAACAATTATCATCATGTTAATTGGGGAAAATTCAGTAGTGAGGAAATAAGGAGAAGATAGCCTGGTCTCCTGCCAGCCAGATTTCACCTTCTGTGGAGATGACTCCAGCCACTCGTGGAGACAGAGCCACATGCCAGCCATGTAGGGAGGGTCTGGACACTGAACCAGCACACTGAGACATGCAGGTAAGGGAACGGAGAGCTTCAGTGGGTTGTGCTTTATGTTGGGGACCACCTTGTCCCTCCTGGGATGTTGGAAAAGCTGGAAATGACAGTGCTCCTGGCTGAAACATCTCACTGCTATGCTTGAAAGGGCCTGGGGTGATGGATCAGTCTGGTCCCATGAGGTGAGGTGTCAACAGATGTTTCAGTTTACTTTCTCCCAATATTTGACATGATTCGTATTAACTTGTGGAGTAATGGTTTGTTATGTCTGGTCATGACATGAAGGACATGTGGCACTGGGCTGTTATTAAGGAAGCTGGTGAAGGGTCTGGAGAAAATGTCTGATGAGGAGCAGCTGAGGGAGCTGGGGTTGTTTAGTGTGGAGAAGAGGAGGCTGAGGGGAGACCTGGCTGCTCTCTACAGACACCTGAAGGGAGGGGGTAGTGAGGTGGGGGTTGGTCTCTTCTCCTGGTGACTGGTGACAGGATGAGAGGAAATGGGATGAAGTTGTCCCAGGGGAGGTTTAGGTTGGATAGTAGGAAAAAAAATTTTACTGCCAGAGTGGTGAGGCCTTGGAACAGGCTGCCCAGGGAGGGGGTGGAATCACCATCCCTGGAGGGGTTCAGAGAACATGTAGATACAGCACTTCAGGTCATGGTTTAGTGGTCATGACAATGTTGGGTAGATGGTCGGACCCGATGATCTTAGAAGTCTTTTCCAACCTTAATAATTCTGTGATTCTTGAAGTTACAGGTTATTATGATGGGGTTCAGGATTATCCCAGTTTTCCCAGAGCAGACATCCTGGCTTTCTCTACACTGCAAGATGAACCTTAGGCCTGCAAGCAGGCAGAAACACTTGGAGTTGTATGGCAGCTTCTCTTCACATTGCTGGTTACAGCCCAGCTATAGCATGACCAGACAGCATCCACTCTGTGTTTAGGAACACGGCACTGAGCTATATCCACCTATCCCCCATTACAGAAGAAGCAAAACCCTTCTAGGTCTTCTGAGATTCCAGAATATATGGGAACCCATATTAATATACATATATACCAAATATATGTGTATATATTTGTAACCTACCCAGCACAAATCGGTGAGGTAGATAGCAGCAAGGTGAGATGCTGAGTGCACTCAGCATCCTCTACTGTATCAGGATTGGTGTGTCTCAGCTCTAAAGTGACAGTGACAGTGCAGTGAGCAGGCAGACCAAGGAGGACAAGAGCTGTATGTTCAGGGGATATGAGCATGTTCAGAGATCACGTTCCTTTAGGAGGGAAAAACTTTGCTGTGATGCAGGTCTGGCTTCTGCTGAAGTATTTGTAGGAGTAGACAGTGACATTGACAAAATATTCGGTCCCAGTGAAGCTGTGCTGTTTGGCAGCAAGGTATGTCATGCCCCTCAATGTGTTATTTTCAAAGCTTGATGCCAGGGTATGCGCTTTATGACCTGGAGTGTGACAGAAACTTGTCTGAGTGAGCAAGGCCTATTGGGATAGTGTTGGACCCAGTTAGTACAGCATGTGCATTATGTCTCTCTGGAGAGCATCCCAGTGAAATTATCCTGTCAGCTTGCCCAGATTTCTGCCTGCAGTGCACCACTGGTTTGCTCTGGAAGGGAGCCCAGGACTACACGTGTAGAATGGATGCCCAAGAGACCAAGAACTTTGAGAAGTGAGGCAGAGTCCTCACTTGGCTGCGTGCATGCTCTATTAAAGAGGAAAGAGGTGAAACAGGTCTCTATCTCCAGTACCTCATCCTGTGAGCATCTCTTCAGATCCAGCAGATGGGTCCAGCATGGTGCAAAACCAATCAGAAATAACTTTGGCACAGCTCCCCGAGTGATTTCAGACTGTGCCTTCTCTGGCCATGTGGCCAAGCTGGGAGAACTGTTGGAAAAAGTCAATTCTGAGCCTGCAGAGCCAGGATCTCATTAGGCATGGCAGAGAGGAGCATGAAAAACAAATACGTGGCACTACTATTTCTCTTTAGCTAGAAGGGCACAGATTCTGGTCTAGAGGCAAACACAGTGTTTGCGAGAGATCCTCCCACCTGTCATGCCCTGGTACTGATAGAAGGTCTCATTAAAGTAATCAGCTGGGGATGACACTATTTGCAGTGTCAGCTTAGGCTCTGAATTGGCATTGGGGTCTCTGAAACAGACTGGTGAGGGTGCTGCTGTATGCATGAGCAATAAGAGGGGTTTTCTATTAGTACCGACCTTTGGGGAAATGAAAGTGAAAAATGCTGAGAAGAAATAAGACTAAGAAAAAAATATCAAGTCCAAGCCAGTGGAATCTCTCTTGCTTTGCCTGGTTTATTCATTGCTGCCTTACTTCCTATTTATTTATTTACTTGGAGGCGAAGTGACCTTCAAAGCTGCTGCTTGTCACTAGAAGCGTCTTGGTTGCAAGTTGCATGTTAATTCTGGTTTAGACACTGAAACCCAATGTCCTAGGCTTACTACAGTGGAATCTGTGCCTCTCATTTTCTGTGCTATTTAAAAGCATGGCTCTGCTTTGAGTAGCCAAGCTGGGTTTGCAGGCTTAAATAATAAAAGGCTGTAGTGAACATGTGGACCCGATGATGCAAACTCCCCTCATTTTTATTCCACCTCAGCCCACTCATATATGGGATGGTAAGACTTTCTGCCATAGAGGGATTGTTTGCAGGCTCCACAGCAGATGTGGAAATATTCTTTTCCTCCAAACTCCATCTTTTCAGGGAATAATCATCTGTCTCCCACAGATTCAGTGCAACAGAGTTTATTTTCATTTTTAATGGTCTGTAACATCAGGCATCTTTCCTCCATCCTCTTCCACCTATCAAGGAAATCCACACAGGTCTTCAAGGCGAGTTTAGAGCCTCTAGAGCAACAAGGTCACTGCAGTGGCAACCACAAGTGTGTTCAATTTGTGTCTGTGGAGAATGATCTACGGAGTGACTATATTCATAGTGACATGATGAAAAGGAGGGACTTCCAGGGCAGGAGCCAAAGGAAAATATCAGATGTCTGTGGTATTTGTACCACTGCCAAGATGACAGCAATGATTTGTTGGCAGCCATACACTTCAAGCCAGGACCTTGCAAGCCGGGCATCTTGTGGCAGGGTCTATAGAGTGCCCTGGACACATCCCATTTGTGACATTTCCCTCTGTTTCTTTATTATTCCAAATAAATCCAGTGCTCTGCTTAGTGTCCCAATTACTGCAGCGGGCTCTGAAGCGGGGGCTGACTCTGGGGCTATTCTGAGCAAATAATAACATTTCCCTGTGCTGTTTGACAGGTGCCATATTTCACCCAGGGACCAAGGGTTTTTTCTGGGAGTGAAAACTTATCACCCTGGGTCTTACTTGCACAAGCAGAAAATGTTGCTTCTTTAAAAAGCAGAGGAAATGAAGGCAGAAAAAAAAAAATAAAGGCAGGAATCAAGTTTCTTGAAGTCTAGGGGTGTGAATGGTGTGAAGTCTTCCTTTTCTAACCTTTAAAATTAATTGTGTCAAAAGTGTCCCAAACAGTGGAAATATTTAATTCAGGATACGGGTCCCCCTGTAGTAGACACGCAACCTTCACTTGACAAATCCTACCCATAATTTAGGGTGAACAGCCCCTTAGGAGGAACTATTTCTTTCCCTTGGCAACAGGGTCTGCTTCAAAGATACGAACAGGCAGATGCAGTAAGGGAAAAGGAGCTCTACACCCAGCTGTAGAAAAATTCATTACAACAGATGAATGGCAATACTGACACAGGATGGTTTCAGCTGAGCTCTGATTTCTAACCAAGATCTCGAGAGCCTACTGCTGGTACAGAGAAAGAGGGAATCTCCAGCAGAAAATCAGGCTATTTTGGGTGTATCTGCTGACTACAGGACAACCCTAGTGACAGGATTCCTACCACATGCACATCAGCTCATTGCCTTGAGTTAGACAGATGATCCCAGGGCATAGAGACAGCTTTCTGCAAAGGTTTGCTTTTCTGAACCAAGAAAGCCTGGAGCATGGGCAGGAGGGGGAGAGCCTGTGCTGGAAAACAGCAACCCCATGACAGCCAGGCCAGTCCAATGATTTGAAGCAAGGTCTTAGAGCGATGCCCTAAATTCACCAGAAGAGTTAATTCAGTCCTCGCATGCATAAACTGGGGCATGTTGAGTTAGATGAGGCAAGTCATTTTTTTCCCTGGGTGTGGAGGAAATTGAGACACCCAGTTCTGATGTCTGTGCCTTCAAGGGAACATCCAATGCTTGGAGAGACATCAGAAGAGAGCAATAAAAATGACTCAAAAGTCTAGAGAAAAAACTCTGACCAGGAGACATTTCAAACACCCTGTTCAGTTCATAAGGATGAAGTCTGAGAGGTTCCCTCCTTTTGGAGACAGCAGACTTTCAGAGGAGGGAATGAAGAAAAGCATAACTCAAGTCAGGCTGGGGGAAATCAAGACTAACGTGAAACTGTGAGAGGATTTAATGTGCTGGAACAAGCTCCTGTGGAAATTGATGGGGTTTTCAGTCTCTTCAGAACAAACTCTGGAAATTAGGCTTTAGTTCAACACAAGGCACAAGACCCTCCATGAGAGCAGGTGGGGAAAAACAAGTGGGTTATGATATATATAAACTTCAAGTACCTAGTTATTTTTAAGTATATAAATCTGTGAAATGAAGCTAAGGTTCAGGCCAACAAAAAGATGGCAGAGCCTTTTCCAAGTTTTGGAGAAAGATACAAACTGTCTGAGCACATTTAAGGTGTCATCACTCTGCAAAGTTCAATTTTGCAGCCGTATTTGGATAAAACAGGGGATAAATGGCTCCAGTCATGCAAAGTAAATAGGATGGAGCAGTAGTAGATGCAGAAGAGAAGTCCTGGAGACTAAACCAAGCTGCTATCAGGAAGGAGCACAACAGTTGTTTTCCCAGGTAGGGGGGTTGGAGCTGAATGATCTTTAAGGTCCCTTCCAAGCCAGACCATTCAATGATTCTATGATTCCAGGAGTTACTGGTGTCCAAAGCTGAGTGAAGGACATGACTTCATAGAGCTTTGGCTTAGGCAGGGCAGACAGTGGTCTGGGTTTCTCTGCTTCACAACTGCCTCAACCTATTCCTAGGGATGGCCCTGGCAGTTAAGAGGTGAGCTTAGTTTTCATCCCTTACTTTTCCCAAGTATCAAATGAGATTTTTTTATCCTGGGCCCTCCCATATACAAATATTTATTTTTATTTTTTACATCACCATCTCCGCTCTCTTTCTTACATGTGCATATTCTTCTCCCACCTCCATCAGCTTGCAAATATCTTGTCCTAACTCTGCAGCCCTGCCAGGCTCATCTAAGGCCTTATGATCTGCTGTCAGAAATTATAAAGACGTTCCCAATTTCCAGGCTGAGCAGCCAGGATCACATTTGCAATCAGTTTTAATCACAAGTGTAACTGAGTGGATTGCAAGTGATAAGCCCTGTCTGCAGACAGCTGTGATGTAATGAATATGACAGTTCGGAATTGGGTCTGAAGGTTATTTTTGGGGAAGGCAGAGAACCACAAAATTAGGCTCTAGTGCAGAGGAAAAGAGAAAGATAAAAAGAGAGCCAGTGCTTCAAACTCACACCACTAAGAGATCCCCTCCCTGCCAGACAAGATGAGCTTAAATAATCAAAATTGATTTGTGGAGGAAGGCAGCCACTCAAAGAGAAATCACACAGATGACCGCAGCTGGCATGAAATATCACAGGATGAGAAGGCAAGAGGGCTGAAATGAAATAGCTACCAGATGTCCCTCCCTTCCTGAGCCTGGAGAAATAGAGACCCCTTTTCTCAAAATACTCAGATGCTGAGTTGCATGAGGAACAGCCCTTTGGAAGAGGGGCTGGGAAAAATCACCTGGGAGCAAACTTGGCATCTTTAAATAATTTCTTGATGTGGATCCAAACTGGTCTGTAGTCCACATGTACCCTATATCTTTAGACAGAGAGTTACAGAGCAGCAGAAGTGCAGCAGAGCAGCATGGGGCAGATGGTGCCTGCTGGGGAGCTTCCTTCCCATCACAAGGCTTGGCTTGTCCGCAGGTGTAGGCATCTCACCAGCTGTGCTCCATTGCCCTGCACCAGGGACAATGGTATTCATGAGTCTTGGGGTCATCCTGTAACCAATGTACTTTGCTGGAGCAAAGATTGAAGTAACTGGGAGGAGTTTTCTGATTTGCAACAGAGGGGAGGAGAGATGTTAGTCTATCAGTTAAGCACTACCTCTTGTAACAGAATCCATGGACTTAGGAAAAGGAGAGTCTTTGTTCATAGAATCATACACTGGTTTGAGTTGGAAAGGACCTTAAAGTTCATCTAATTGCAACCACCCTACCAAGGGCAAGGACACCTCCCACTAGACCAGGGTGCTTAAAGCTCCATCCAACCTGGCATTGAACATTTCCAGGGGCGAGACATCCACAGTTTCCCTGGACAACCTGTTCCAGTGACTCACACCCTCAGAGTGAAGGATTTTTTCCTCATATCTACTCTAAATCTACCCTCTTTTTTTGTTTGAAGCCATTACCCCTTGTCCTGTAACTACACTCCCTGATAAAGAGTCCCTTCCCATCTTTTTTTATAGTCCCCCTTTTAGTACTGGAAAGCTGCTGTAAGGTCTCCCTGGAGCCTTCTTTATTCCAGACTGAACAACCCCAACTCTCTCAGCCTGTCCTAATAGGAGAGGTGCTCCAGCCCCCTGACCTTTTCCATGATGTCACAAGATCTCACACAATAAATCTGATCATATCATTGGTTAAAGGAGGTTACTTTGGATTTGTCTTCTTGAAGTGGGAGTGGACACAAACCAAAGGTTTTTACCTCTGTCTATCCTGGGTCATTTCAGGCCATTGGTCCATCTATCTGAAACTCAACTGTTGTCACAATGGATCATGGCATCACCCATTTCTGCATCCCATGTCCTGCTGTACCACCGGTGTGCTACCTCCTGAGCTGTCAGATCAAATCACTGGCTTCTCCCGCCTCCAGCCATTACTAATATTCAATGAGTCAGAAAGGAACTCAGATCAGCTTGACCTTCATCAATAGAATGATGTCACATATTGAAAGAAAGACATGATAAAGGTAAAAGCAGACAGTCTGATATCCCTCCCAATTTCCGTGTCCGCAATTGTAAGCCACACTAAACTATCTGTTCCTAACAAGAATTCAGCTGCCTCTGCTGACCTCAGTCCACATGCTCTGTGCTTGGAGACAGGTATCAGTTCAGAGAAGAGTGGCTTTCTGCGTATTCACTCCCTAAGTAAACTCTTCTCTAAAGCTGAACTGGGTGAAGGTCAGTCTGAGTGGAGGAAAGGAGAAAGGTGACCAACAAATTTCACTTAAATCGTCTTTTGTTAAAAATGTGTCTGGTGCCTTTTTGTCTTAAAATCCCAGGAGTCTGTGTACTTGTTGCCATAGGGATGTAAATCCAACCGAACTATTAATGTTGATGAGCTGAACTGCAAGAAAGCACAGGTATTTTTAATAAGAGTTGCAGTATCCTCAGTCTGACTTACCCTGGTCCCTTTGGGCAGACTTTTTTTCCCCACAGATGGTAACAGTTTGATTTTTCACCTGCCCACTTTATAACCACGGTTCTCTCTTCCAAACTTCTGTGTCCAACATCAGTTTGCATGTTGCTTGTGCTGCTCCCAGCCCCGGGCTGAAGGATGCTATAAGAAGGAAAGGCAGGTCTGATGGACTGGCATGTGGGACACATGAGTTGAATTTTCACTGGGCGAGTAACCTTAAAGTTATTGAATCACTCTGCACCTCCTTGCCCCATGTGTCTAAACACAACGTTGACAACCATCTGTTCTGCCTTCACACCCAACCCACGTGTTTCAAAGATGCTTTTGGCACAACCCTGGGTGGTGCAGGCTCTTGGGTGGTGCATGTGGCCCCTCATCTCCATTGAAGGCCTGAAAATAAAGAGTGCTTCTGGCATTATGATGACAGCATCTTGGCTTGCAAATGGACACTACAAATCTTCTGCCTGCCTACATTTCCTTGGACTAGCTCATTAATATTCAAATTTCAAAGAAAGGGTAAAAAAAAATAATAATTAAAAACCCCTCAACCACAATACTCCTTATGGTCTGCAGTATGGAAAAAAAAAATGGGATGACACCTTTTTAAACCTGTCCAAAGCCAGGATGTTCCAGCACCAGGATTTCTGTCTGATTACCTTGGTCTAAGTCATCTCTCCTGGTTCAATTGTCATTCAAATCCATTTTCAGTGAGTAGGAACAAGTGGTTGACAAAATGCCACCCCCTGGAAGGTTTTTTATCTTTCATGGGAATAATTTGAGCAAATGCAGACATCTCTGCCAGAATGTGAGAAATGCAAAGTGAGGTCAGACTGATGGGCTAGGAAGCCTGGCTGTCTACCTCAATGGCCATACAAGAAGACATCTAAGCCCAGCTTCAATCAAGTGAGAAATGTTAGCTGGGATAAAATATGAACTTGCAGTTTCCTTGATTGGTTCCATTCCAAGTGTTTCTTGCTTCTGAAACCTCTTTTCTCTTTTGCATTTACTCTGGAGAGGTTGCAAATCCTCACCAAACCTGTCTGCATCTGCACAGACAACTTCACCTACTTCCAGATTTCAGAAAGGATTTTGTACACTGGTGCACAAAACAGTCTCCAGCTGTTTCCAGTCTTCCAAGGATATCCATCTGGAGGTAGAGATCAGAGCTCTGGCACGTCTCCCAATAGCACGTAGACTTTAAATATAAGTCCTCAAGGCATAAACAAGGTCAACTCCTGAGCTGATTCACTTTCACTTGAATGCCTGCTCCAGAAGCTGAATATCTGCCAGCAGCTGCTGGTATAGACAGATTTTACACATCCACCCAGTGCCACCAGTGATATGTGCTGCTCTGCCCTGTGCCTCTGGTTCTCCTGTAATCCAGATCATGCCCTTTGTGACCCTATCCCCCAGAGACCCAACAAATCCTCTTTCAGACTGATCATCCACCATATGCTGCTACTGTGAATTGTCAGAAACCTTTGATCTCCACTGAGGTCCTAGTAAGAACGAGCTGCTAAGTTTTTGAAGTAGTCTGGATTGCAACTGAGAGACTATAATGACTGTCCTTGTGGATATTATTAATACTGCATTTGATGTGTGTGGATGTCAGCCATACTCAAGCAAAAATGGTAATGACATTATCAGTTTTGGCCATCTTTTAACCCAGTTCTCCTGAAAGAGAGACAGCTTCACCATAAACAGAGGGGCTTTGGAGTGAAGTACCAGGAGATGGTGTGCCATGGACAAGGTCACGCAGAAGAGGCAGCTGTGCAAATCTCATGCTCTTTCTACTGTAACTCTACGTCTTATGTGGTCCCTTGTGGAGGTGAATTCTGGCACAGTCAGTATTCTTTTGTACAGTTGAATCATTTTCCTCACCTGATCTGACCATAGTACCAGCTGTACAGCACAACTGCAAAGCAGTGAGGTTTGGTTCATGGTCATACCTGCAAATGCTTGACAAAA
Organism: Chloroceryle amazona; assembly: GCA_027560015.1. Classification (NCBI taxonomy): domain Eukaryota; kingdom Metazoa; phylum Chordata; class Aves; order Coraciiformes; family Cerylidae; genus Chloroceryle; species Chloroceryle amazona. Next base: position 37,026 of record JANHFX010016238.1, read on the forward strand.
TTTCTAGGAGTTCAAGTCCTGGGTAGCGTCACACAGCAAATATGAAGCAATGGTGGGCTAAAGCTTCTTCAGGAGTCTTGAAACATCCACAGAAGATGTCAGAGCCCTGCCTTCCTGGAGGAGGGCCACTACAAATTCCCAAGTCTGTAATCACAAGCACTGAGGTGTCATCAGGAGCACAAAGGACACAGCTACAAGGTAATGAAGAAAAGGGCACTGGGCAAGCTGTCCTGTGTAATGGTTTAGTACAGGATAGAATGGAGCATCCCAAGAAATTTGTGTTGGAAAGAGGATGAACATCTCTGGAAGGTAATTCTAATGGCTCCAAGATAAGCATGGCAGGGAGAGTGGGGATGACTGTGCCCAGGCCAGAATAAAATTTCCATCCTTTGAAGAAGCTAGGAAATGAAAATGATGTCCATTAACATAATGCAACCACTGATAAGGTCCACAGTGGGTCTACTGTAGATCTACCTAGCCCAGTAGAGGGAAGAGTATAAGATCAAGCACAGATTAAGGCTTATATTTTTACAGCCTCTGGAGGACAGAATCATAAATATTCCTAAGGTATCTTTTTATTTACCAGGAATTCCATGATTTTTTTTTTTTCCCCATTAAGTTGTTTAAAATTTTTAGATCAAATAAACTTTTAACACTTTCAGTATCCCTTGGCAGGGGGGGATTAACTGCAGATAAACTTCATGTTGTGTGAAGCAGGCTCTTTGTTCCGACCTGCTATCATCTCAAGCACTGTTTTTTGTCTTTCAAAGAAATAAAAAAACAGTTGCTCTCTTTCATCCTCTTCATGCCACTCATAATCTGATAGTCCATTATCATACTTCGCTTCTGTCATCTCTTACTCAGATGAAATATTCTTAGAGTACTTCATTGTTCTATACCTTTGATCAGTCTACTGCCCTTCTACATTTTCCAGTTCTACTCAGTCTTTCCTGGGATGGGGGCACACCAGAGCTACTCAAAACATTCAAGGAGCAGGCACACAATGAATTTACCCAGGGACACAATAATGGTTTGTATTTTGATCTCTATTCCCTTTCCATTAATTCTTAACATTCAATTTGCTTTTTCTCACTCCCGTTGAGCACTGAGGTCACATATTCATAAAGCTGCCTTTTGTAAACACCAACTCATTCCTGAGTAAGTAATAGTTCATTCAAAGCTCATCACAGTAAGTAAAGTTAGGATTGTTGGGTTTTTTTTTCCCCTCATGTGCACGACCTTCTACTTCTACAGAATCTCAGCTGCTATTTTATCATGAAGTCAACCAGCAGTGTGACGTCCCTCTGCAGTTCTTCCACGTCACCTCTCATCATTACTACCTTGTACAGCACCATCAGAGGATTTAAGTCACCTCATTACATCACTCAGCACCAACACACCTGGGGTACATCTCCCTTAGGAGTATTTGCCCACCTTTCTATCTTGATGGCCACCCTCTGCTGTAAGTAGCAGTAATGCAAACCCTCATGGAGAAAACACACTTGTGATATTTGTTCCTCCAAGTTCTTGGGTACAGGCGGGTAGCACTGACACAAGTAATGGCTTTGCCTTTATCTGTGAGTGGTGAGTACATGGCCTGCATTCAGAGCGAGCTGGTTTGAATAGGCTGTGGAACAGGAGCCTCTGCGTGTGCGTGTTCCTGTCTATCTTTTCATCTGCTTCTTTTTCCTGGTGCGCATGTGACTTTGTGTGTGGCCTTCCTCTGAATTTATTTTACTTGCTTTTTGATCACAGTAATAATACTAGTGTTAAAAATAAACCTTCTCCTTTAAATTCCCCAATGCTGAGAAATGAACTTTGAAATATGAAGGTTAGCAAAGACTTTGGGAACAACTTTGAAAGCGCTTAAGCCGTAAGCGATCGCCTTGTCCTTTAATCAGATGCTTGGCTTTGCAGCTCCAGCCATCTTCACGGATTAACTCCCATGAACTTTCTGAACTGCTTTTATGGAAAAGCACATCAAACAGATGACTCTGCTAAGAAGGAATTAATCAATTAAGCAGAAGCAGAGAAGCCTACTCTCATCTGAGAAACTGGTCTACTGACACCTTCCTCCTCCCCACCTCCTCCCTTCTACCTTGCTCTCAAAATTGTTTTCTTTATATTAGGTGAAGGAAATTGAAATTTAGATGTAGGTTCACCTCCACCACGGCTTCTCGTCCTGCCATTTTTCTTCAAAGATAAATGCATTTTGTGTAGTCTGTAACTGTGAGCTCTGCAGGGAAGAGAGGTCTCCAGTTGTGGCAATATTGCTGGCGTGCATTTCCTAGTGAACCAGGATGAACACACAGAATGATCTTGTCAGGTCTTCAGTGATAAGCATTTGTCTCCCTGCGGTGGAGGGTTGGAGGTTTTCTGCCTGCATCTCCAACAGGAGCTATTTAGGCATTTCCACAGCTGACCATCTCAGTGGCCAGCTGTGTGTCCCAGTAAATCCCTGAGGTGGTGACAGCACTGTGGCTGGTACCTCTCAGACTGAGTGGGAACCAGCTGGATGCTAAAGGCACAGTGGGGTCTCCTACCAGATCACCAAACTTCATGCCTGGGGGAAGACAAAATGATCTCAACCATATTGCTGCTGCCAGGCATGGGAGGAAGCTACAGAATAAAGGGATTTGCATTGTGCTATATGACAACACTGCTTGGGCACCTCCCTGATAAAATACTTCCTGAAAAACTCAGAGTTTAGCCTAAAGAAGCTGCACATGTTCTCCTTTTTGGTGGCTGACAAACCATGGGCATCACTGAGGAAGCTGAGCTCAGTAGCTGGGGGGTCTGAGATAGGAGCAGCCAGCTGGGATGCTACTCACTTCTGGCCTTCTGTGTGGTATTGCTTGGGTTCAACAAACAGCTTTAGCCAAGTAACAGGCATCTGGTGTAAGCTGGTCTTCTAGGGGCTTTCTATTGTCATTGGAGAGATAGGAATTTCCAAGGAGAAAATTTCCCCATCCTGAATTAAGTGTGCAGATCAGGTAGCATGAAGTGGTCGCCGGAGGTGTGAAGAAAGGAACCCAAGTGACTTGCCAGCCATCATGCTCCTACATGCCATCATAAATGTCTGTATCTATCCAGGGCACCCACCAGTGTTCTAAAATTGGACTCACATATTTAGTTCTTCTTTGTATGTTAATATAAACTAGGGTTGTAAACTCAGATTTCCATTTTTTCTCCTTCAGATTAGGCTTCTTTTGACTTGAAAAGGGATGATCTTTCATGACAGGAAGAGTTATGAAATTATAGTGTTGCTACAGATGGCATTTAAGGGAGGTTCCTGCCATCTGTTTGCTCTTGAGAATGTTAAATTCCTGATGTTATATATTTTTGTAAAAGGCAAAATATATTTCCAAGAACATGAAGTCTGAGCTACCGTATCAGCCTTCATAGCCACATGGACAATAAGCAGGGGGCAGTCTGCAGAAACTCGGCTGCAAGTCCCCTCTAAATGCAATTCTGCCTTTCTTCTGCAAGATGAAGTGACCTCCCCCCAGGACAAATTTATCTACAGCTTTAGGACTACTTGGAATTCAAGTCGCAGTGTTTGTTAATTGAAGAGCTGAAGTTTCTCATTTCTATGAGAGCATTCCTGTAGTTCTTCTCAAAAATAATCTTTGTCAACTGGACTAGAATAGACTGTGTCATCAGGACCTTCTCTCCTCCATAACACTCACTCCATCATACCAAGTGATGAGGAGACATCTTGATACTTCTGTTTCATGTCTGTAGTGGTCCTAGAGTCCTGTAGATGGTGAGAACTTTTCTTCTAATTCCCATTCTAAAAGAATTCCTGATCTATTTATCCTCATTTTTACTTATGTTAGCACTGTCATTTTTTTTCAGGTACCTCTTCATCCTCCCTGGCGCTTACCCCAGGTGTGTTTAGAAAAGTGCTTTTATAAATGGCAAAGATATGTTGGTTTTCAGCTGATTTCCAGCTGGGTAGGTGTTTGAAGTATGGCTATGTAAGTCTCAGGTGGTAGGAAGATGGAAATGTATCAAAGAACTTGTTAACATCAAAGCAACTCCCTCATGGAGAGATAGCTCCTTCTTCCAAATACTACTTCATTAGATTCTGTATGTTAGCTCTTCTTTCTGGATATCAAATGAATGCCAACAGTCTAATAATTTCTGATAGCTGTGCATGGCTACTTTCCTGTGGTCACCCATCTGGCTCTATGGATGATTCAGCCTTTAGGCTGTAGTTTGGGATATAACTATAGTTTTTTGACTCAGCCATTCCCCAGTGAATACAGAGATGCTGGAACTTCAGTAGATGGCCTTGTCCAACCATTCTGCTGAAAGCAGAGTCAGCTAGAGCAAGCTAAGACCCCTGTCTGGTTGGGTTTTGAATATCTCCATCTGAGGGATACTCTACAGCCACTCAGAGTAACCTGCTCAGGTGTTCAACTACCTTCAAAAGATTTTTGTTTTATTATTATTATTATTTTAAACAGATTTTTTTGGTATTGCAGTTCATTCCTGTTGCCTCTTGTCTGTTCATGGGGCATCACTGACAAAAGTCTGACTGTGTCTTCTTTACACCCTCCTGTCAGGTATTTATACACATTGATAACATCCTCTTCTTAAGATGAGTCTTCTCTAGGCTGAACAGTCCCATCATTCTTGCCTTCTCCTCATATACCAGATACTACCCAATCCATTCATAATCTTTGTAGTCCTTTGCTGGGCTCTGTCCAGTATGTCCATGACTCATACTGCAGAGCCCAGACTGGAGGCAGCGCTCCAGATGTGTCCTCACCATGCCTGGGCAGAGAGGATGGATGACCCCCTACACCAACTAGCAATGTTCTTCCTTGAAAAAAAAAAACCAAAACCTTTCTGTTTTCAAAAACCAAGACCTGAAAGCAAATCTGTGCTGTCTGTCTGAGAGCTACAGCAGAGAGCTGAGTGGTCTCAATGCCCAGCATGCTTAGTTCTCAGCTAAGATATTTTTTGTAGCAGGGAATTCTGATAAAGTTAAGGGATCTGTAGCATTTTTAAGGTTTGTCAAGATCAGTCCTGCAGCACTAAGTGCTGATGTGATGCCTTGTAAAGAAATAAAAGGCAGAGGAAAAGGCGCATTTCATTTTTGGATGGAGAGTTCAGACCTTTCTGATAGCACCATTTCTTGACTTTAATGAGCAGGATATCTTGATCCAATCTTTTTCATGGCATTTTTGTCCCCCAGTCATAGGATTTTTATTTTAAAGGACACAAACTGTAAATGTTGTACCCAGCTCTGCCTGAGCCTTCTGGAAAATAATATGGCAGTTTGGGAGAGGTTTTCAAGGAGTAACAAGAGACAAGATGGGGCCTGTGATTTGTGTTTGCCTGTCATTTAGAGAAGCAGAAAGTGGCTGATCACAGAAAAAGCCACTACAGGTTCAGCACCCCTCCCTTTTGTGACTTTCAAAATCCTTGTTACCAACAAAAAAGACAAACTGTATCTGTAGGAAAAAAACCCCTCTTACTATTTGTCTAATTACAGTATGAACAGTTGGATCAAAATATAATAATTATTATTAGTCCAGTTACACTTTTACTAACCCTCTCAGCCCAAAGTAGCACAGAAAAGCATCATCAATAATAAAGGCAAAATCATTACGCCAAATAACTTCCCTTTCCTCTGGTGTGATGCTCATCCTGCTGGCATCCCTCCAGGCCCTGCAGCTGAAGGCACCAGTGTCCCACAGCAGAAACTTGAGGGCTGTCACTGCAGTCTTCATCACACTGAGGTCTTCTCTGGCAGGACTGTGAAATTCATGGTGGGGTTTCTTCCTCCTCACTCTTGGGTCCCCCCAGGGATATCTTCATTCCCTTCTCCCCATTGGCCACCATTCATTGGTGGGAAAGAGCAGTGTATCTAGAAAACAAGACAGCTACACATGTCTCTAGCACCATCACAATGCATTGATGATACCTCAGCATGGTGGGCAAGGTCCAGAAAGAGCTGCCCAGACTAAAGCAGCTCCACTCAAGCCAACCCCATGAGGACAGCAAGACCTTGAGATAGGAAATCCAGTCTCCTGCAGCTAGCAGCACAGCAACTTTGGAAACAAGATACAGGCTTTTTCTTCCTTAAAGATGAGCACAAGCTTTAATCAAAGTGTTTGGTTGTAATTATGAAGGGCAGCACAGTCATGTCAACACATAGTCCACTCTTGTCTCCAGCAGGACCTCAAGTTCTTCTGCATCACCATTCCTTCCATGCCTCACCTTGCAGTAAAGGCAACTTCAATTATCCTATCAGTAGGACTGAAGAAAGCAGAAAACAGATGAATATGGATCAAGGCTTCCACTGAGACAATCAGCTGTGCTTTAGCAAGGCTGTAATGCAGTGGGTGCAATCCAGTTGCCTATAAGAGACATTTGAGATGTCCCAGGGTGTCCTGCCTGGCCTCTGCTACCAGCCCAGAAAGGCACAGCTCTCCAGTTGGTCCTGTGCCGTATCTGCCAGCCTCAGGCACCCCAGGCTATCTCAGATGGCACTCGGTGATATATTTAGAAAAGCACTTTACAACTCCTCTGACTTGCAGGCCAGGTGGGCTGGCTGATGTCCACTCCCTTTCTAACTACAGGCAGGGACCAGAGGAGATGTCTGAACTCTTCTAAGGTTGTTGTCATCTCCAAACTGTTCCGAACTCAGAAATGAAAAAAGAAAAACTATTTCTCAATAACTGCTGGGCTCAGTCATCTCATGAAACTGTCATCTCAGTTTCATGCGAATATAATCGAAATACAGGCTGTTTTTCACTTCATTTTGTGTTTGGACTCATCCCCTTGGCCACAACTTCCCACAGTCCTTTTTAATGATGAGAACAAAAGCCTATTTTCAGAGAACATCTCTTCCTGTGGTTTCAGTCCTGATCATAAAGAAAGGAGGCACGGAGTAGCACATAACACATCAGAGCTTGCCACGTGGTGATGGCCTCCTCCTACTCTCTTCCTTAGTTTAATGGTTTCTTAAGCCTCCTTTCCCTTTCAGATGTCTTACAGAAGAACAGTAGATAGGAACAGCATTTCTTTTCCTACTAGAAAGCCCAGAAGATGCCCTGCAGAGCTCTATAGTCAATAAGATGTCAAACTACCATGTACAGCTGAGGTCTTCTACCAAAGCACAACCTGCAGATATTTATCAGTGGGGACTCTGCCTCTTAATAGAAGTGCAAACCTCTGGCACTCATTTCTGAGCTGGTGGATAGTATAATGCTTTCCCTGCCATCCCTTTTCTGACCACTCAGGCGACTGGTAGCACTTTTATTTGGTGTTGTCAAGCAGTTTGACTTGTCTAAATAGTTGCAAGGCTGTTGTCATCTTTATGTGTTTGTTTTTTTTTCTCCTGAGCTCACCTCTGACCAAGTTACAGCTTCCACCAGCAGCATGGCAGGCAAACAGGAAACTCCATCTCATCTTAAGGGGCTGGGATGAGTTTGGTGGTGAAAATAAAACTACACCATAAAACATGATGTCTCCAGAATGAAGTCCTGGACAGATCTTCTGTATCTGTATCTGAGAGAAATCCACATTTTCCAAAATTCTTTTTGTGCCTTGCAAATAACCACGGAACTGAACATCTGTTAATGCTGATGGCATGTGCTGGTCTGGCTGTTGCTGAAGCACTCACCTGGCTTCTCCATAAGAACCTATTTATACATGAGATGGGGAACCCTTCCTATGTTCACAAGGCTTATATTCTGACTGTTTTAGAAAGGTCTAATTATATCATGTTTAACATGTGTTGCTTAGTTCAAAGACCCCAGAAACACAGGGGAAATCTGCTTCATCATCTCATCTCTCACTAATGAGTTTGCTTTGCTCTAGACCTGGTGATTTGTAGGGGTCATAGCCATGCTGCCCTAGCTGAAGCATGGCAAACACCAAGACACGTTGACAAAAAGGCTTCCTGCACGCCTGTGTCTATAGCATCAAGGCCAAAGACTTGCAGTTTCTCAGCCTACTGTGAGTTGATGAAGCAAGTCATCATGGTTCAGCCATGGAGTTCCCTCAGTCCTGCTGCACCATCCATCTGCTGAGGTAATGAGAGGGAGAATTATCTGTACCTCCTGGGGACAGATGAAAGCCCATCACCTGGAGAAAGATACAAGGTGATGGTGTTACTGGTCAGGGCATTTGCATACACAGTGGAGAAGTGGAGAAGAGGGGAGAAGTGGAGGTAAAGTGCCACCGACCCTTATTTGCAGATGGGCAAGATCTGCACGGCTGGATTCTCCAATTTAAATGTGGATGTGTTGACACATCTGGTCTGCACCAGGCAGGGGATGGCACAGGTGTGCATGGGGAGGGTTGTGACACCCTGGTGAGACCTTGCTTGAATGATTCCCATGTCAGCGTGGTGAGCAGCAGCTGGGATGTCAGTGAAGGCTGCAGGGAAGAGAAGCAGCCTGTAGTGTGAACATTAGGAGTAAACTGTTCCTAAGAGATAGGGGTTGTGTGAGCTCACCTCCCTCTCTCAGACCTGAGGAGATGTGACATGACTGCAGCTTGGTGAGGCGTTGGCTTAGGAACCAAAAGCATTTCTTTCAACACCTGTTTCATCCCATCTTGAAGCCCATAAAAAATGTTTTTTTCTGAGTTTCACTTGCAGGGTATTGCTTCTGGTCTGGTCTCTTGATCCTCTCCCTGTTTTAACCTCCTGGTGATGATGCTGGCTGCCCCATCATGTAGCCCTCCTTACAAGCTGCATTCAGAGGCCATCTCCTAGATCTGTATCACTTTCCTGCACCACTGGTCTCTTTATATCCTAGATTTTACCCTAATGGTGGTGAGGTCTACCAGGCAGATTCGATGTGAATGGATTACAGACTGATTGGCTTTATTCTGTGATTAATTAGCACCTCTCTACCCTTCAGTACCAGAGTAATTGTGAACCACAGAGAGCCCTGGAGGAAGGACTGGTGGATTTGGGTTATTTTTCCCTTCCCCTTTGATTCTTCCTTATTGTGACAAGAGAAAGAAGGGAACAGCAAACTCAATTCCTCATCTGACAGTACCCCTGGAAGGTCACAGGAACACTAAATCGTGATGAGACTGGCACATTTTTAATTCTCTCTCATTACAGCCTCTGTTAAAGCTACATTACAATAATTGCTTTAGTTCTGCTATGGTATTTTCAGGTCTCTTAATGTAGCTGTCAGCTCAGTGTGGAGGGAACTAACACCAGGAACAAAAAAAAAAAAAGAAAAAAAGAAAAAAAAAAGGCAAAGAAGAGGAAAGACTCCAGTTACAGCCTGAAAGATTAGAAGAGAGTGTCCAAGATGGGACAAATTTTGGGTAAGAGTAGGAGGTGGTGAAATCCAGGCTTTCTGGGGCTGCTGCTCAGATTCTGTTGCTGAGGAACAGCAGATGGAGACAAGGTTTGGATTCTGACATCTCATACCACAGGTTCCCACAAACCCATCTCTGGTCAGAGAAATGGTTGGGTTTTACACTCTGCAAAGGCCTGGCGTGATGGAAAGGGGACACTGCAGGGACATTTTGTGTTTGCTTGTGATCTTTTGAAACACCCCTCCATACCTGGGCCACTATGGGGCACTCAGTCTAACAGCCCTCTCTGTAGGTACCAACTTAGTGGCTCAGTGGAGGATAAACATTTACACACAAACCATAGAAAGGGAGGATTCATCATCTATCCTGAGATGCTCACTCTGCTCAGTAACCTTCCCAGGAGCTGTGGTCTCCATGATGTCAGACTTGGTCCCTTTTGTAGCCAGTCGTGGCTTTTTTGTTGCCTCTGGCTGTGCTCTCCAAGCTTGCACTGCCTTGGCCATCCCACAGCCCCTCTCTTTGCAGCCATCCAGCTTCTCCTCCCAACTTCTCATGCTCCTCCAAATCTACAGCAACACCCACACCCCAACCCACAACTCAGCAGATCCTTGTGCAAACCCTTTCTCCCACAGTAAGAGAACCACATCAACCTCCACACCCTCAAAACCGCTGCTCACTTCAGGAAACCAGGAATACTACACAGGCACACCCTTTACAAAGCTGATGCTCTTCCCCTCCCATACAGGAGGCAGCAAGCCCTTTGCTTCCAAGCCTGCTTTGCTCCCCACATGTGCTGTGCATTCCAAAGCATGCCCCCCATGAAGACATGCCCCTTTCTCAAGCCCACACCCTTCCACCCACGACACAAACACGCGCTCTCACACCTTCTCCATTCCCACCACCATCCCTTACTCATTAAGGTCTCCATAGGAATTTTCAACAGTGCGAAGAATTGTTCATAATTAGTTAACAAGAAAGAAAAATGAAGTCTCCTAAGCTGTCAGCAGTCCTCCAGAAAACCAGCAACAGATCTGAGCACCATTTGGTCTAATTAGTCTTGATATTTTGCACAACATATTTCTCAAATTTCGGCAGCGAAGGGGATAAAAAATATCCCTCTAAGGAGATCAACTGAAGTATTTTTGTAGAGGGATTCAGTGGCAAAGCCAAAGGGAAACCTTAATAAACAAATGTGGATTTATATTCCATTATGAAATCTTTTACAACAGTTGCTTCATTTTGTGCTTCTGTGGGCATGTGCAGGCCTGGGGTGGGGGTCTATCTACAGCTGGCATCAGTCAAAGTAGTGCTTCCCTCAAGAGATCCTTCTTAATCTTCTCTCCTGTAGTGAGGTCAAAGGTCATTTGTAATCAGCCTGTACTTCCCATCCAGCAGGATGGTGGTTCTGTTGGTGGAAGGATGCTGAGATACACAGCAGAGGATCCAGCCTCGTCATACCCATCTCAACACTTTCAGTGACCTCCATAGACCGCAGCAAGAGTTGGGCTCTAATGTAGCTGAACAAAACCATACAGAGCAAGTGACACATGCCTCTGCAGACAGGTACATCTCAAGCCACATATGGCTTCTCCAGATTTCCTCACATACTTACAGAAGTCATTGGTAGAAGGGCAGTTTTTGTGGGTGACCACCTCTAAATGACCATGGTTATGGTGGTGCCCCGTGGCTTGAAGGAAATGAACAGGTTACCGCTGTGAGATGTGGAAGAGCAGAGTGTCTATGTCCCCTCTGAGTGTGGTCAGTAGAAAGATGGGTGTTCTTATCATGTGAGGCATCTATGGCAGAGGTGTGGACTCGCTGATGCCAATCATGTCAGTGCCAATCTCATCAGTGATTGTGGAAGGAGTCTAGACAATTATCTAGGGATGGTATCCAACAATTACGACGCAGAATCTGCCTCTTAGCATGTCATCCTCAGCTCTCTTTATCAAAAGAGACAGTCAGTGTGGGCAATGAAATTTAGTGTGATTCATCTCTTCCAGAAATGACATCCACTTTTCATTGGTTGAATGACAGCTTAAACTCCACTGATGATATTAACTCAATTGCAATTGTCTGATTGCAGAGGGAGCCAGGACACCTAGCTCAGGTACAAACATGTATGTTGAAAATATCCAAGAAGGGGAGAGGATTTTAGCTGCTTAAAAAAAGATGTTTGATGGCATTTGTGAAGCTGTAGACAAGGGTGGATATACAAACAGTCCTGTATGGATGTTCAGGAAGCTCTTGTCACTAAAGTCAATGAAGCCCAGAGCTCACAAAATGCTGAAGTCTACTGTAGGGTGAGATAAAGCACTTTTTAGCAGTTTGAGTTTGGCAGTTTAGTTTTAGCAGTTTTTTTGTGGTGGGGTTTGATTTTTGTTTGCTTGCTTTTGTGAGATTTGGCAGGAGAATGGACACCCAGATCACACAGGCACTCATGCCTCCCAGGCTCCAAAGCTTAGGTGTTTGCATCTCAATCCCACCTGTCCTGGCTTGAGCTAGAACAGAACTAATTCTGTTCAGTGGTTTGACTTTCCAGCTTGCTTTCTTCTAAGTCACTGCACTTTCTGAAATTTGTGGCAGATTTTCGCAGACTTTCTCTGCCTCCAGCAGTGACAGCACTCCATGTTTAGAGATACTAAAGACTGATGTGCAGAAAATCTCTTGCTTATATTTGCTCCTATGAAGACCAAGGTCACTGCTACATCTTGTGTACCATGCTGGGGATGCAGAAAGTAAAAGGTGGCACCTGTAGGGAGGAGAAGCCAGGACAGGTGACACTAAACTGACCAGTGAGGGATTCCATCCCATGTACAGCATATTCAGTATAAAGCTGAAGGATCATGAGTGCCAGCTCCTCTTCTTCATATCAGTGTCTGAGAAGTGTCTATCCATTCTGCTTTTGATCTCAATCCATGTCTTCCTGAACCCAGTTCCAGAATTCAGCTTCTGAATTTGGTTCCCTTCTGCTGTTGAGTCCAATCTGGGACATCCCCACTGGAGCAGCGTCAAAAAGCTGGGAACCCAGCTTTACTTTCATCTGAGTCTGTAGCTTGGTGACTTTCTACCCACAGCAGCACCACACCAGCAGCAGCTGGTGCAGTAGCATCACCCACATGCACAGATCCAGCTCCAAAGAGTTTGGCTGCTGAAGTCAAGCACAGGAGGGGACAGGGAGATGTGCCTCCCACATCTCTGTTACCATCAGATGGGGAGCAAATGCTGTGAGAACAGCCTGGGACCCCAGGGAGTCTGGAAGGGCTTTTCCACATTTCTGCCACACATCCAACAGCTATAGCTCAATTTATACAAGGAGACAGCTTTCTGATAGAGGCATTTCCTTCTACAGCCATCCAGAACTGTAAAAAAACAAACCCACTGCACCAGGAGAAAGGTCTTGCTTGCTTTCTTCCTTTCTCACTCTCTTTCCCTGTCTTTCTCTTTTTGTTTTTCTCCTACTCTCCACCCCATCTATCACTCTTTTTCACACTAGTTTTATTTTCCCTTGTTCTTTCTTGTGTGCTTTTTTTACTCTCATTCTTTCACTTGTCCCCATTCTCTTGCACTCTCACCCCTCCTCTATCTATCCCCCTCTCCCCCTCCAGTGCTTCTCCTTTCCCCTTTCCTTTCCTTTCCATCCCCCATCCTCCTTCTTCCCCATTCCTCTTACACGTTCCATGAAGTGTACCCTGACAGAAGATATGTCAACGGTCATCAGGGCACACCAGTCTTGGTGTCACCCAAGGATTTACCTACCCCATGGGCTGTCTGCCTCCAGTACAGCTCCCTGCAGCACTGCCACCTCCTTCCTGGTGTGTGTGGGGGGGAAGCAGGACTGAGTGCTTTATGTGCCCTTGTCACCAGCAGATTAATGAAAGCTGGGAGGACAGAGGTGGGTTACAGCCTGCTGAACTGTGACCATATCCCACTACCACCCACATCTCTAACATAGTGATGATTTCTGGCTCAATCTCTCACCCTGTCAAGATGCACAACAAATGGTGAGGAGTGGTGATAAAAATGACCCTATTCATTAAATGAAGGGCTATCATAGTCTGTAAGATGGACTCGTGTCCCTTATTTTTTCCCCATGGTAGGGTTGTGGTGCTGAGAAGGTTGGATACAGTTTGGGCTTTACACACCTTATTGTTTAAGCTAACACAGCCTGGCTTTGTTTTACAGCTCCCTTTGACAGACTCTTAGAAAATACATCTTAATTTATAATAAGACAAGAATTATACATTTCCTTGCACACAGGCATCTTGTGCCTTTTGAGATGCTCTACATTAACAGATGTGGCACAGCCTATGAGACTCCCAAATCCTTCAGAAATTGTATTGGGGCCAGGTAGGGAATGGGGTGTCTAAAATGATACCCAGCACCTCTTTGTAGACAACCCAAGGCCTGGTTTCTCATGTTTAGCAGGGGTCATGCAAATTCTTTACCATGCTAGGAACTCTCCCATCATTTGATTTGCACAATATTGCTTCAAATTTCACAGTGCCTGGGAGGAGGGAGATCAAGTCACCCCTGCAGGCCATGACAGCTTTATGCACTGAAAGAGTGCTACCATCATGGGTCTCTTCAAGACTTTCTGGCAATGGGCAAATAAAAATGTCAGGGAGCAAGAAGTTATTCTAAATAACTAGGGTCCTTAGTGAGATGCAAATCAATATAGTAAAATAGGATGAAGTCACAACTCTCGTTCAGGCTCCCTGGCTTCAATTCTGTGGTAGGACCTGTTCCTCTTCTCAGCATTTTTAGACTCAACCAAAATTTACACAGAAAAAGTGATCTGTATTGTGACTTAGTGGAAAAGTGGAGAGAAAGGAGGGTTTTCCTCCTTGATGTTTGGGGATTTGTTTGGGTAAAATGATGCGTGTTTCCCTTGGAAATCTGCAATTATCTCTGTCCCAGCTGTTGGCTGTCTGGAAGCCCAAGAAGGAGTTTGGAATGGATGGAATTTGGATGTCTTGCACTTGGGCAATGGGCGGATACTGGAAAGAACATTGAAGTGACTGAGGTGCTCCTGAGACCCAGCCCAGTCTCCCAAGAGCATCTCCTTATATGCTCCAAGACTGCATTTACACTGGAGGTGGAAGCAGCAGAGGGATTGAAGAATTGCAAGAGAAATTTGATGACAAAAAGCAATAAAAAACATCAACAAAGACATTTCCAAAATGCACATCTGTCAGGAGGGAGTATGGGAAAGATAATAACAACAGTAATAACAATAATAGCAATAATAATACTTACATAGGGGGATGAGGGTATTTATTGTGAACCCTTCCCTCAGCACCAAGGAAGGAAGCAGTTGCCTGCAGCACCCAAACAGCTGTAACCTTGTTGCCCACTTGGCTGAGCTGGAGGTTGGGCACCCTGGGAGTAGAGCAAGCACCCCACCACTCCTGCTTGCCAGTGGCAACAGGAGCAGCAAACTCCAGTGTCCTACAATTTCCTACCTGGCTCTGAATGCCTCCTTTTCTTCCTTGTCCCTGACAGGAATATTTTGGCCGATGCTCTGCTCCCTGACACATCCAGAGCTCTCTGAAAGGAAGGGAAAGATTCCTGGTGACTCAGAGGTTTTCAGAGCACAGCCACGGTGACAGATGCAAGAGGGAAGTTGAAAGAGAGAAACAATTTGCTCAGCAGACCATCAAAGGCAAATATTCCTTTGCCACTCTCCCTGATTCCACACCTTCTCCAGAACTTACTTACCATCATTTAAATCACTTCATCCTGTTAATCCACAAAAGGCAGGTGAGATCAGGATGGGTTAGCACAGAATTGCAAATGTATTATTAGGATATTTTCTGTGACTACAAATAGACCTTAAAGCCCCTTAATGTCTAATGCCAAAATGCTGTGGTTAATTAAGCAGCTACAGGGGCCATTTACAAATGTGATTTCTGGATTGATTATCTATAACTCTCCCTGCAGCCCCTATTAACAGCCTCCTATGAATAGGATGGTTTCCTACAAGTGTCTCATCCAAGAAGATGGGGTAGCTGCATTTACCAGGCATCTTATTCCAAAGGATCAACTTGAAAATATTGACTAATCAGCCACGAGTGTTGATAGGGACAGCGAATGAGGTATAAATCTCCTCGGGGGGCTCTGGGGGGAGGATAGCAGTGATGAATTTGCAGACTAAAAGGATGTTGCATTACCACTGAGAAACGTAATAATGTGTGTGTATTAGGCCAGATGCAAAGTTTGCTCTGTGTTTATGTAGAAGTCTTGATAAAAAGCTTGTGCAAAGTAATGCAGTGAGATTTAGGTGCCCTATTGATAGGATCAGAGTCATTAAAGTGTCCAAACAGGAGACTGAAGGAGAGGAAACTGACAGAGGTCAGGCTGCTTGTAAAACATTTCTCAGGAAGCTCTCTCAACAATGTTCACTGTCTGCCAGTGCAAATTTACATTGATTTCTGTGGAGCTATTCTATAAAACACCTGTTTTCTTCCCTGAAACAAGCAAGTTTTACAGCTCCCCATGTGAAGAGGGATAGGCAGGAATAGAGCTTGTCCTTTGTCTTTCCACCAGCAACCACTAGCTACCTCCTGTTACATACATTTTGAAGAGCAAGAATTAGACAAAATGATGCAAATGTTTGTTCCCAGCATGGCAAGAGCATCCAACTGGAAGGAGAATCCATCAGGTAGAACACACAGACAGCTGGCCAAAGGACTATGACAGTCACAGTTACAATGTGGGGATAGAAATAACCTGGTTTTCTGTGCTGCTATCCACATTTCCAGGGTTTGCTCATAGATGTACATCAGCTTGCAGGGTGACTGAAATCCTGGACAGGATGCCCAGCACCTCTAGCAATAAAAATGCCATGAACCAGTACAGAGAAAAGCCTTCAGATCTCCAAAGGAGGTTTGCTGGGGGAAAAGGGGGCATATTCTGCTCTGAAAGGAATAGCCTTGTGCCCACTCGGGTCAGCGCAGCAAGGACATCATGTCTCAGCTGAAGGATGGTGCCAACCCTCTCCCGTGGCTTCTTCCTGGCTATAGAGCAGGGAGGATCAGGGAGCTGCTTGGGGGTGAGATCTGTCACTTCCCAATACCGTGTTTGCTCTGGGGAGGAGAGAGAAACAACAGCACACACAGAAGAAGAAAGGGAAAAAAAAGGAAAGAAAAAAAAAAAAAAAGAAAGGAAAGGAAAGGAAAGGAAAGGAAAGGAAAGGAAAGGAAAGGAAAGGAAAGGAAAGGGAAAAGAAAAAAAAGAAAAAAGAAAAAAGAAAAAAGAAAAAGAAAAGAAGAAAACAAAAGAAAAAAGAAAAGAAAAAAGAAAAGAAAAGAAAAGAAAAGAAAAGAAAAGAAAAGAAAAGAAAAGAAAAGAAAAGAAAAGAAAAGAGAAAAAAAAATGTCAATAATTTAGGAGACAAAGCTTCTGCCATGAAACACAATCTATTTCAGGAGCCTGCAGCAGGTTTTGGACACCTTGATTAATCATAACTCGCTACGTCTTATTTCCCTATAAACAAACTACAATGTTACTCATATAAACAGCTTTATCTTGACAGCTGCAAAATGCCAGGATTTAATGTTGAATGAACAGAGTTTCACCATATGGTACCACTCTGGGCCTGAGACATTATAATCCACAGCATATTGCCTCCCGGAAACAGCGATTACAAGGAAGGCCTCTCTCCTCTCTCCTTTTAATTGCATTTGTTGTCTCTAGTTCACATTGTCTCCTCTATTTTCCTGACAGCTTAGAATAAATCAGTCTCTCAGGAGGGTCTTGGGTTGGGTTGTTTTCTTTTCTCAGTTTCTATTCTGGAGAGAGGGGTTTGACAAGGGACTGAGGGTTTGGGTAGATCTTTGTGGGGCTCAGGGTTGCAACACCCATCCTGGCTGATCTTATCTCCCAGCCCACTAACCCATGGGCTGAGAGATCAGAGAGGGCTTTGTGATTATAGCTACATTAACTAGAATTGCCAGATGGCTCATGCAGCAGAGACTTCTTCATCTCCTAGTTGCTAATCCCCTTTTCTTTGATAAAATATCACAACATGGCAATATTAATTTTTGCTTTTTCCTGATTTCTATCTGGAACAAGAAGACCTGAATTAAGTTCTCCACTCCTGGAGTCCCACTGCTTGTGTTCTTCCTGTAAGGAGATGTGAAGGTAGATGTGATCACAGACAGGGTGGCTAGAAGGCAATGCTTAGCTACTAGAAGATGCAGGCTGTGATGCTCTAATGAGAGCTCAGTTCTCCCTTGGGTTCAGGAGAGGAAAAATTTGTCCAAACTTGTGCTCTCTCTCAAGACCTAGTCCCATGAGTGAAGCATGTGGAAAATGCAGCTGTGCTGCTTTCTGGTCTTGGTCAGGAATTAGATGATATAGGCATCATCTGATGTGTTGGTGGGCAACAAATGAGCAAAATGAACTATATCCTTTATTTTCCAGCATCACCAAGACAAGTCTGGAATTTTAAGTCAGCACTGGCTCTGAAGCAACACCCAGGGAACACATAAATGCACTAAAGTGATCCAGGCTAAGTGGAAACCAGTCAGTTAACCACCTTCCATGAAAGATCTCTAGCGTGCCTCTGACAAAGAATCATTTAGGTTGGAAAAGACCTTTAAGATCACCAAGTCCACCTGTAAACCTAACACTTCCAAGCCTCACTAAACCACCTCCTAGACGTTTCTTCCTCAACATCTGGATTTGCTGTCCCTGGGTTTCATGCAGGTTTTGGGTGGCCATCCTTTGCAACCAAGGGAGGGAATTTTTGTAGTTTTGTGGTTTTTTGCAAAGGCTTTGTTTGTTTGGATGCGTGATTGCCATTTGCAGCTGCTGGAAAGACAGGAAGTTTTTTACAACTAAGCTATTACAGGCTCCTCTAGGCTCTCTGAAGATTTGGATGCAGTTTCTGGTTCTGTTTCAGAATTCCTGTGTGACCCAGCTCATGCAATTTTTATAAGTTTCACTTTTTCACAACTGAAAAAGGAAAATAAACAAGATACTTGTTTTTCTCCCTGTTCCATAGATCTTCATCCATACCTGTGCTGGTTCCTACCTATTCCTCTGGCAATGGCAATGTTACATCCCTTTGGGGGTTAATATAACCCCAAATTTAGGTCCCTTTCTCTACAGTGATGTCCACCTTGCAGTTCTTTTTATGCTGTAAAGGTAGGAATCTGTAAGGCCATTGGAGGGAGGACAGGAAAGCCATGGGGTCAAACTGAAATATGGAATTTAGCCTTGATATTAGGCAACACTTACTAAGTGTAAGGACAATTGAAGAGGTTTGCTCTGATCCTTGCAGCCACCCTGGTCACTGCTTTGGCATGTAGCTTAACCACTGCCCAGAACAGTGCATGGAGAGGGAAGAGGGAAAATCCATCCTGGACCCAGCGACTGAGCCAGTGACAGTGGACCACAGACAGTCAATAGGTCTTGAGTTTCTGCAGGGACCACCTTGTTCATGAAACAAAGCCAGACATTGGCAACATGCATAAAAGTCGAGGAATTATTCAGAACAGGATGGAGCAGGCACCTACAAGGTCATCTAGACCCATCTTGACTTGAGTCATGCTCTTAATCATTGTTTCTCCATCTTCTTCCTAGACCTCTGGTGCTTAAGGGGCCTTAGCCTGTTACAGCACCTTGATGTCCTTGTCCGTAGTCTTTCCTCATAGGCTAAATCTCTCCAGACTTTGGTCTTTCATCCCCAGTATCCAAGAAAAGAGTCCACATTGCTCCCATGAAGATGGCTGAGGGCAGACTGATAAACACATAGTGCATTTTGTAAGTCAGATCTATGTCATAAGTCAAGTGATGGAACGGTGGACAGCATAATTTGGGCTAAATAATTTTCATTGAACCACTTCTTTCCTCCCCCTTTTACCACATAAATCCATAACTCAATGTTGAAAGGGAAGGAATAGGTTAATTGCCCATGTGGAATAGTGGTGGGATTCATCTTCCTCCATTTCAGATGTCTAATGAAACTATCCACAACTCAAATACATGCCTTCTAGGCAAAGCAATTGCTGCACAGCTCATATCAGGAACACGACACAAACATAAAGAGCTGGAAAATCACTGGGACCATTTTCCTGGCTAAGAGGCAATGGCCTATAGATGGATGCAACGGCTTCATCTCCACCCAGTAGATGGAGAGGGAGCAAGGTGTAAATTGTGGCAGCTCATAACATAGTATCTAATCTGCACCAGTGGTGAGGAGTGCTTGCTTTAAGACCAGTGAGGTACCTCCAGGTCCTGGCCCTACACAAAGAACCACATTTCCTGATGCCTACTCTGCCATGGGAGCAGCAGAAAGCCCAAAATAATCAAGTAAAAGTACAGCTCCAACCAGAGAAACATTTCAAGGGTGAAACATGGCAGGTTTGTGAGAGCAGCCACACTGAAGTCCAAACCAGCCAATCCTGCAGGCTGCAGCAGTGATATTCATGCTGGGATACAACCAAAACATCAAGTTTATGGATAACCATTACACCGGATTTATGCTTTATCTGCAGGATGGTGCATTAGCAACCTGGCTGGACCCTGGTCCAGCACTGACATTAAAAGCCTTCAAGCAGTACAGCAGCTAGAAGCTTCATCACTGAAGAGATAAGTACTGTTTTTCTCTCGACACTCCTAAAAACGTTGAACAAAGCAGTTATGCTTGGCTGTACTCTCCCTACATCACTGCAATGTTCCTTCCTTCCTCGTCCCTTTTGATCTCATTTACAAAGAGTAATTAAAATCCACAGCCAAAGCATGAAATAGTTGGGGCAGGATGACATTCTTCCCATTAACAGCAAGGGGTGAAAGACGGCGAGTGAGGCTGACAGTGCAGATGGGGGACAGCAATGAGTATGGAGCCCAGTCACATCCTGATGAATTGCAGCTTGATGTCTCTGGGCCATCTGGAGCTGGTCTCCTCCTGATATGCTGCAGGATCCCAGGGCCAGAAGGGGAAGGAGAGCTCATCTCTGAGATGCAGTTAAATTGATCCAGGGTTGGTTGAAGTGGTATTGGCATGCAGCGAGACCCAGACAACCACAGGGAGTGAAAACTACCCTCAAAATATGGCTATGAATAGCAGTTAAACATTCCCACTACTGTCCAAGGAAGCTGCTCTGGGCAGGGGTGGAAACCAGGGCTCTTTTGATGAATCTGGAAAGAAATAACCTCTGTGAACAGAACTGCAGCCTAATTTCATGACAGCCCATGGATTCCCCAAAATACTTGGTTTAAAAAGGTGTTCAGCACCCTAACACCAGTGACTGTCAATGGGACTATAGCTCAGCACCAGGGGAATGAAGCCCCAAGTGTGATTGCTGCTGGGCCACTTGGGGAACATCCTTTTGCCCATGAGTCCCAGTTTAATTAACAAGCAACTCTTAGCCTTGACCAGTTACTTGGGCTACCCTTGCAGGCAGTGGGAGAAAGGGGCACTTGTAGACACCTTTCACCTTATCCTGCAGTGACTGTCTCAAGGGGTAATGATGAATTGTGCCTTGCATACTGGAAAGAGGGAAACACGAGCTGTACTCTGGCCAGATGAAGGTTAGACAAAATGAATTCCAGCTGTAATAACCACGCTGGGCTACATCCATCCTCAGCCACACTCAACACCAGAGCTGCTGCCCAACCTTACCAGACAGGTTGTGGATAATTGTCCAGGACTCTTTTCAACAGTTCTGCTGTTCTTTTCTCTCTTCCTGGCAGTAGATAAAGTTGTTATCTTAAGCATAACAGATTTGCACACAAATGGAGGTCCATGTTATGGGCAACAAATCATGTCTTGGCTTAACAAGAGTAAATATACACACACCTTGTAACTGCTGTCCCCAGGGTATCCACAAATCAACAGCTGCCAGCCATCTAAAAGTGTCTGTATTTGAGCACACTGTGGGAAAAATACTGCCTGTGTGTGTGACCCACGTGTAGGTAATTCATGTTCAACAGCACAAAACAATGTTCAATAAAGTTCACCCCTCCCAATTCACTCGCTTTCGAGCAATATACTTCACCATTATTGAGGGTGTTAAGAACCACAGCAGCATACAACGTGTTAAACCTTAATTCAAAGTGAAAAAAAGATCATTCTGCTTTGAAAAGTATAAACTCTAAATGTGGGATCTATAGAGGCTGTGATAGAAAATATTTTCTATCTCTGTATGTATATTTAATGGAATCATTAGTACCACCAATTACCTCACAAATCTTTTAATATTTCATTAAACAGGTAAACTATTTACACATTTTATGCATAATATAATATTAATTCAGCATCAGCTCAGTCTACACACATGCCTTCAGATTTGTTTTCATTTGCATATTCTTGAATTTACACAGTAAGTTTTGCTAATTAATTTTTATCAGGAACCCTAGAAAGTAAGGCCATATCCTCACTCCTCCAGGGATCCTTTCTGCAGTCGTCCCCTCCCAGGGAATGATTTACTAAGAGAGAAAAGACTTTTCCTGGGGAAGTTAATGGGGTGCTTAAATTCAAAGCTAAGAGGCTTCCTTATGGCTTGGCTGGTTTAAACAATGCAAAAGATGTTCTCTGGCCCTCACTTAATACAAGAGGTGAATATGTATCACTGTAAAGAGCTTCCCCTGAAGAGCAGAATCTCATCTGGTTTCAAAATCACCATTACAAAGTCAGAATTTTTTTGTCCTGGTGTTTGGTAAAGCATTAAAAATAATATCAGTCCAGACAGAGAGGTAAGAAAAAAATCCTCTTTTTTTTTTATTTTATTTTTTTTTAAATTTTTTGCATTGCATTTGGAAGCTTTTAATGTGATTATGGACTCTCAAGGTTGAATAGTCAAAAGAAGTTGCTTGTGTGCTAGTTTGTAGAGGTCAACATTGTAATCCTGTGGCGTTCAGCTTCAAAATCATCATAAATTCTAGCGAAGAAAAAAATTCGCTCTAACCACCAGAAGAGTTCCCATTATTCTCTTCATTATCAGTTATAATAGAGTTATGAAATCACCTTATACTTCAATGTAAGCTTTTAATAGTGATTTCATTCTTTTAATTTCGAATCAATTAAGTTGGAAAGGACCTTTAAGATCTTGGAGTCCAAAATCAGCTTCAGCAAAATCAGCTGAAATCCTTGTAAATCAGAACAGTGCAGCTTTGGGCCAAGCATTCTCCTGCCTTTACAGTTGCAGTTAATTAACATCATGCACTTTCTGCCTTCCGAAATGTTAATTTTATCCACCCCCTTGAATTTTGTAACAAATCACCAAAGATTAATCACTAAAAGCAGCATTTCTATATACAACTAAATCAGTCAGTGACATTACATCTTCCCAAAGACCACTGTTATCACTCAATACAAAGTGGTGAGTCTTGAGCTGAGTCCCAGGATGGGGTTCAATTCACAGATGCTTACATGCCAGTAATTTGAATCAAGCCCTTAATGTCACTACTTACAGCTAAGCTGAACTCTCCTCTTACAGGCAATGGAGTAAAACAAGCACCTGCCTTAATCTTAACTCTGCATCTGGGTGAGATGAATCATGCCCTGGAAGTCTCAGGATCTCTGTAAAGACTACAGTTGGAATCTGGACAACTGACTCATGTCAACATCTACAGTACAAATCATAGAATCACAGTGGTTTGGTTTATGTTGGAAGGGGCCTTAAAAATCATCTTGTTCCAACCCCCCTGCCATGGGCAGGGACTCCTTTCACTAGACCAGCTTGCTCAAAGCTCCATCCAACCTGCCCTTGAACACTTCCAGGGATGGGGCATCCACAACTTCAGTGGGCAACTTGTTCCAGTGTCTCACCACCCTCACAATAAAGAATTTCTTCCTAATATCTAAACTAAATCTACTCTCAGTTTGAAACTGTTACTCCTTACTACATCCCATCACCACACTCCCTGATAGAGGTCTTCCCTAGATTCCCTGCAGGCCTCCTTTAAGTACTTGAAGGCTGCTATAAGGTCTTCCTGGAGCCTTCTTTTCTTCAGGCTGAACAACCCCAGATCTCTTGACCTGTACCACATAGAGGACGTACTCCAGCCCTTGATCATCTTCATGGCCACCCTTTGGGCTTGCTTGAGCATGTCTGCATTCAGTCAAGTTAATTCCACCCAGGTCTTTAAAAGTTTTGTTCTCATCTGTCCTTATTTCTCTTGTGGGAGGACCTATCAGTCTTGCAGGAGGACCTATCAGTCTTGCAAGATTTTGTCTACAGATGATGGGCATCCTGGGCAACGGGTTTTGAGCAATGCAGTATTTTTCTTTTGTTGAATGTTTTAGGCTGGAAGGGGCCTCTAGAGGTCATCTGGTCCAACCTCCCTACACGAGTAGGGACATCTCTACCTAGGGCAGGTTGCTCAGAGCCCCATGTTCATGTAATGCCATGTTCATGATAGGTATGCAACCTTCATGCTCTTTGAGTGCACTGACAAACTAGAATAAAAAGGGAAACAAAAAGCTGACCTTTCCCAGTCCCTGATCCAGACAAAGCTGTTTGACATTCCCTCTGCCCTGCTGAGCAAGAGCATGCTGTGAAACACCAATGTTTTTGTTAAGACCAGTTTCTGTAGTTGTCAAGCAGCATGAGATAGACACCCTGATGCCTGCTCCTCCTTCCCAAACTCCTCCCTCTAAACATCAGTCTTTTCCATGCTTTCTGGCTGATATTTCTCCTTGGGTGATCACTGATGGGAATTTTGAATTGGAACTTTTTAACTAAGAGCACTATGGAGCGTGGCAACGAGTGACCTATTTCTGGCTGTGGCAAAATTATGGATAGATGAGACTAGAATTAAATTTGGACCAGGAAGCAGCAAGTGAGGGTTATTTCTTTAGATGTCAGTAAGGAGAATGAATCAGTCACAATTACTTAAGTAACCTCACGGAACAGTTCAAGCATATGTGATGCATGAAGGTGGATCTAATTGGGGTGATTTTTTTGGGGAAGAGGTTCATAAAACGTGCCTGTCTCTATGGTAACTGAACATGTAGGAGTGCACTTGGTCTGATTGATAACTGGAGTCCTCAGCATGTGATTGTCCATCTCTTAAATAAAGTCTAATTAGTTGTTTCCGATCTTTTTTCTTAGGCAGGCATCTGCCTCTCTTCTACAAATGTTACACATGAATTATTTCTTTCACCAAAAATCAAAAAGCCATGCTTTCCAGAACAGGTCTGGTCTGCTGAAAGAGGAGCAGTGGGGGTAGCCTTAGACATTCAACCCCTTGGTCTCCAAAGAAAACTTTATCTCATGTGTTTATCATGCACTAAATCTTATCCAGATGCAGCATATTTTCTAAAAACCATTGGACCAACACATACAGGGTATGACTCAAGCAAAGTAATCGTGACCTTGCATTGAATCTGAGAACTACATGTATGTTTTTCATTAGTTAATTGAATTATATCCCCACATGGATCATGACCATGACTGCATTAGTCTCCTTCAATCATCAAGTGAAAACACACTCAACCAGTATCCTCTGCTCTCTCCAAGTGAATGGAAATGGATCAATGGAGAGTTCAAAAGGCTGACTTCACTTTCATAGGCATTGTTTCCCAGGTACTTGTTGTGGACTGGCAAATACAGAAAAGCACAGAAATATAAAAGATGATAAAAATAGTTCTATTGCAGTTCCTAAGAACAAAACTCTTGAAACTTTTTTGCTCTGGAGGAGCAACAGGGGTGCATTGCAGTATTATTCATAGCTCTTTGTATAGATCACTAGATTAGGGCAGTTAATTATTTTTCAAGATTAGCCCATAGATAAAATCATACAGGTTTAGAGGACAATGCTTTGTGTATTGCCAACGATATATTAGTTCCTCTTTCAATTGATAAAATAATTAAGGGCTTGGTTGAAAAGGGCATATTTCTCTCTGTAGCCACTGGTGCCTGAAAGCATGAAATTTCGAAATGTTTCCAATAGTTGTTCATTGAAAGGGGATAATCCATTTTCTGCCTAATTATTTTCAAGAGAGCAATAAAAACGGAATCAGGAATATTTAAAAATGTAGAAAGTGCACTACATTGAAATGGTTTGAACTTTGGCAATGTACCATCATTTGCAGATGATAATGAAAATGCTAACCTTGGAAGAAACCATTTTGTCTACAAATTAATGACAAATAAGAGGTATATTAGCTTCAGACTAATTGCTAAGTTCATATAGTGCTTTGTACAGCAAAGTGTGCTATATATAAGTTGTCATTTGGTTCTGCAGGTTATATAGCTAAGATTTAAATCACTTTTCCTCATCAGGTGAAGGGTTTCAGAATGACAGAAGATACTTAATGGCTCTCACTGTAGAATATATGAAAACATTGAGGAATGTCACTATTAAATGGATGGATGTATAACCTGAGTGGGTCTTAAGATGCTTCCAAGTTATTAGAAATTAACTATTAAAGCAGAAGAAGATTGCTGCATTATAATTTTCAAATTCCTGAAGGATGATGAAGATGGAGATCATACCTTTAGGAATGGAAAGCTAACTGATTTTATTTCTTTTCACAAAAAGTTAAAAGGTTTTTTGGTTTGTGGGTTTCTTTTTATTTTTCCTTTTATCTTTTTTTCTTTTTTTCCTTTAATGGCACAATCATAAAAGTAAAACAACCTGATCTTGTACGAGAAGAGATTTACAATATAAAGAGTTTACTGAAGAGTAAAGTTAAAACAAAAAATGGTAAATCCTTTGGTCACACTAGTAACTCCTATCAGAAAACAAACCATGACAAAGTAGAAAATATAGAAAAGGATTTTAGTTCTCTAATGCTTGACTTCACAATTTGATTCCAGCAAGTAAAATTATATTAATCAAGAACCTATTGTTAAATCACATTACTCTGGAGCTCTTTTCAATTCTCAATTCTTTCTGTTCCTTAAAAAACAATGGGAATTGTGCTGTTCAGTTGTATACAAAATGCAGCGTGGAAAGAGTATTTTCTGTGTGCAAAAAAGCCCTGCTCTGAGCCTGCCTTGCCCTGAGTTGCATGTCCCTGAAATCATAAATGTCCCATGAACGTGGGCCTTGTGCCTGAGCTGCCTGAGCTTGCTGCTGGAGACATCCCAGGTGGCCAAGGGCTAGTACCCTAGGCAGGCACTGCCCAGACAATGCAAGCCCTTTGTGTGCCTGGGCTGGGCTCTGGGCAGCTCTGCCACTGGTGCTGGGGAAGGGAGAAGGGAGCAGGTGATGGGGAGAGGGGTAGATGAAGATACCCCTGGAGGAATCCAAACTCTAAACTATGGTGAAGACTTACCCGGCCAGGAGAATAAACTTCTCATGCTTAATGCATTAAAGAAAGGGACTACAAGTCCCAAACATAGCAGATGAGTAGCAAAAACTACTGGAATTAATCTTCTGAAGCTGATGGTCGACACAGGTTCTGTAAGAACAGCCACCAGATGCCGTAATGACCCTGCTAAGGTGTGAATTCAGCACCATTTGGGAACCCAGGAAAGCTTTAGTCCCTTAGATTGCCCATTGCATCTCACCAAGTACCTCTTCGAATGGTGTTACTGATCAAAACAAATCTCCTATGGATGTGTGTTTCATAGGGGTTTATTTATAACAGAAATCTGCCAAGGTTGCAGTGTAAGTGGATCCTTAGTCACATACCAGGGCATTTATCTACTGAGAACAATCTCCATCTCTGTCTCTTAGACTTCGGAGTGGATTCTATGATGTTAAATAGGTGCTGATAGTCCTTGCATGGCTGGGACATCAATTGCTCCATCTTTCATATGTATTATATTTGCAGATTTCACAAAGATCAAGCTTGTAGTGCTGTAACAACGTCTCTCCTGCTTGTGCATCAATGTGTTTCCACAACACCATTCAAGATCTAATGCCGAAGGTTTGAGCTGAGGACATCAGTATCTCCAAAGTGAGACAAAGATGAATAGATTCATTGATTCAGCTGATGGATAAAAGAGGTGAAAGTCTGTAGGAAAGTTTTAATTTTAATATCCCCAAGATGGATATGAGCTCCAGCACCAGACCATCTTCTATCAAGGCACCTCTAAGACATGAGGATTGTGTAGAAAGGCAGGGAAATGTTGATCCTCTTGTCAGTTGAGACAATCAGAGAAAAAGAAGCCTTTTCACACTATTTAAATTCTAGGTAAATTCATGGTTTGTTTGATTTTTTTTCCCTCTGTTCATTTTCTGCTAGCTGTAGTGGTCTTATTTAGATTTCATAAATAAATATTTTTATTTATCTTTTCTTTTTTTTTCCTCCCTGGAGGTTAAGGTTATTTTCAGTTAACATCACAGCACTTTTTCCTTAGAGGTAATGTGATCCTAAAATTGGGTACAAACTATGAAGAGCCCAAAGCCTTAACATAGGCTATAAAATACTTCAAGCAATAATAGGATATGCATCCACTTTCTCTGCATGAGTGAGCCGGTACCGCAGAGGTCAGAAGAAGGAGAAATGTCTTCTAATAACTGGCAATGAGCAGGAAAACTCTCAGTCATCTTGCAAGGTAGACAGGAGCACGCCTTAAATGTTAGGGTGCTGAGAAAAGGCTTGACAGGGAGATATGAAAGCACCTTTACTCCTGAAGCTAAAAAGGGCAGTAGAAATGGTGCTGTGGGCTGGACCGGACGATGAATTCAATGGCACAGCAAGGGAGAAGCTGACTCATAAAGTTAATTGATAGCTGGGTGGTATGGCACATTTTTCAGCTGGACCCCCTCATGGAAGAAGAAAGATTTTTTCTCTCCTAGACGTTAAATGATTGTGAGATTAGTGGCCTAGGAATTATGAAGTCCTCCCTTTGACTCCCTCTGGCTCTAAGCATTAATCAGATAATTGTCTGGGATGTGAGACACTTCTACCTGCTTCTTCCTCCCAAGCCTCGGTACTAAATTTTACCTCTGCATTGGGCTGACTTTGCCCAGACTGTTTCGCTGCTGTAGATTTTCTTCCTCCTTTATTGTGCACATTGACAGGGTGGCAGAAGATGGAGCGGAGAGAAGAGGGGTGGTTTTAGGAGCACAAGGCCAGGTGAGATGCCTTGTTCCACTGCTATTATAGGAGTTATGCTGTTTAATCTCTTAAACAGAAAAAAAAAAGACATTAAACTCCAAGTAGTTTTGTTTCTTGTCCTATCTCCTCCTTTGATAGCATACTCTAAACCTTCTGCTTCTGACAGTTTGAGTCTTTTTTTTTCCCCTAATTTTCAGCCTAAACTTATTCACAAGCTCTCTGCTGTCTCTCATTTATATGTTCGTGGTCTCTGCAGTCCTGCCCTTCCTGTCAGCTCACTGAAGAGGCTGTGCCACCTTCCCTAGTTTTTATGCAGTCCAGTGAAATTTTTTTCTGAGTGATAATTTGCTTCAGGAAATGAAAGGTAGCGAGTCTCCTCTCCTAAAATAGGCTTTGCTTCTCCTCAGTCATCTGAGCAGTCCTTCGTTGTGCTTGTTCCAGGGTAAGTTCATTTATAGAACATGGATGTCCCAAATTGCACACTGCATTTATCTCTCTGCCAGCAGGAGACGAGATTGTGCTGACCTGCAAAGAAGCTTAATTTCACATGAGTTCTAGAGGAAAAGGTACTTATCAGGGTGTTCATAGGAGTGGAAAACAGATGGAAGAAGTTGGATATTATTCCCAAGATGATGCATAAGACAGGATCCATCACTTCTCATACCATAATGAAGCATTGCTAGCACAACTTTAGCTCAGAGGAGTTCCTTTTATGCATTTTTTGTTTTAAATCAGCATCAAAGCAACTGGCAATCATAACATGTAGCATAGCTTAGAGTTAACCAGCCCTTGAGATGAGTGAAGACAGCTGTGCCTCAGAGATGTTCATTCATGCCCTCTGCAGACACTGCCGTCTCTGTTTTCATTTGCTTCACAACTGCAGGGTTTCTCTGCAATCCCAGCACCTGCCTGAAATTTCATAGAATCATAGAGCAGTTTGGGTGGGAAGAGACTTTTCAAGATCATCTAGTCCAACCCTGCTCGAGTGATCAGCCCCAGCCAGACTGGAATGTTTCAAGGAATGGAGAATCTACCACCTGTCTGGGCAACACTCATTGTAAAAAATTTCTTCCTTAAACCTAGTCTGTTTTCACAGGATCACAGGATGTCAGGGCTTGGAAGGGACCCTGGAGATCTTTGAGTCCAACCCCCCTGTCAGAGCAGGACCATATAATTTATAATAGACCATATAATCTTTAGTTTAAAAACAACACCCCTTGTCCTGTCCCCACAGGCCCTGCTCAAAAGTCTCTCCCCATCTTTCTGACAGACCCTTTTAAGTACTGAAAGGCCACATTTCCCTGGAGCCTTCTCCTCTGCAGGCTGAACCCCCCCAGCTCTCCCAGCCTGGCTCCCAGCAGAGGGGTTCCAGCCC
>JANHFX010016239.1:0-15178 GCA_027560015.1 Chloroceryle amazona
AGAAAAGAAAAGAAAAGAAAAGAAAAGAAAAGAAAAGAAAAGAAAAGAAAAGAAAAGAAAAGAAAAGAAAAGAAAAGCCCTAAGCATTACCAGAGATTTATGTTGCTTTAAATAGATTTATTTTGTTGCAATACCTGAACTTTGGCTCCAGGTCTTTCTCAAACACAAAGTCACTGGCAAATCTCACTATCACTCTCAGGGGAGAATGATGAAGGTACATCAGCTGGTGGCAAACAGCATAAATGAATGATTCTTGATAACCAATTTATCTTTCTGCCACTCAATCCTCTTAGTGTGCAAATACATGTGATTCTGTGATATAGCTGTAGTATCCATCCTCTATGCTGAATTCGTTATGAAGAGCAGGATGAAGTTTGTTTTGGCAATTATATACATACATATACATACAAACCCACTTTAGTTTACTTTTCTCCTCCTGAAATGAGAACAAGGAACACATTGCACTGCTTACTGGCTTTGGTATAGTACATTTATCAGGAGAATTTCTTCAGATTAAATTTTATGTTACATTTTTCAAATATTCAGCTTGTAATAGAAAGTAGAAAAGAAAAAAAAAAAAAAATTAGCAGTCCATTGACTTACAAAACAAATTTCATTTCTCTGTGACTGCAAAACAATATCTACTCGGTTTGCTTTGATCTGCTGTCTCTACATGTTACCCCAACTAAAGCAAATGAGTGGTAAAAAATATCTTTGGTACATATCCCCTTGTTACCCCAAAGCTATCTATTTCAGCAATATCTAGTCCAGCAGTTTAATAAACACAGCAGGACACAAATATCTCTAGGTGTCAATGAATAGAAGTTTCTCCAACAGAGAGAAAAGAGTTCTTTGTGGCTATATCAACTCCATGTTATGTGTATGTTAAAAGCATCATCACTTATTGCAAGTGAAACTGAATCAAGTGGATAAGACTCGCGGGACTGTCAGGTAACAACCCCAATGGAATAAATAGCAGTTTATGCTGGGTTACTGAAGCTTCCAAAACCAAATTATTATTCAATTGTAAAAAGCATATATAATTTATGAACCTGTTTTGATTTTGTAATATGTAGATTCTAGGAGTCTTCTTCCTTGAGGTAGGCCTGCCAAGGACTCCAGAAATCTTGTTACACACACAGAAATTGTTAATGTTCCTGCATGGGGGAAAAAAAAAAAAAAAAAAAAAAAATTGGTGAGATTAGACTTTTTTTTTGTGAACTGGTAGGTTGGGTTTTTTTTCACACTCAGTATTTAACAGAAGTCTTTGCAAAGAGTGGACACAAGTCTGTGGGAGAGTTTGGAGGTCTTTACAGTAGACTGAGGTGACATTTACTTAAAATATTCTTCACACTCCCAAATCTTTTGTCAATATGGACAAACTCTTGAAGTTTATTCAGTAAGATATTTCACAACCTGTCTCAAACATCTAATAGTGTGATTACAGTAACACCTTGAAAACTCCTGGACTTTACATGCGTGCTTCACGCCCTGCTATGGTTCAGCCAATTTCCCTGCACTCTGCTGGTCGCAGGAAGACACATCTACCTCTCAGACTCCCCCACCAGTAATTTTCAAACAAACCTGTGCAGCTAATAGGAAAACATGTCCATCACTTTTAAACACTTCCCAACCTGGAGCAACCTCTGAGAAGTCAAGGACTTGTTATGTTTCCCAGTCTCATACTTCAAAAGGTGGTAACATATGCAGAGAAGGGATGGCTTGACATTTGAAGGTGACCTTAAAAATAGCTTTCTCTCATGGCTGGCTAAGGTGAAAGCAATAGAAGTGTGTATTTGCTAAACACAAAGCAGAAAACACCATTTGCAAAATACATAGCCACAAATGTGCAGAAATGAAGAAAAACTAGCACTCGTTTGTAAGTTATCCCATACTTGAGTAAACAATTTATCAAGTTATCTAATGCTGATGTTTTTTACTACAATAGGTCTTTACAATTCAGGCTGAAGCTCATTAATACATTATATCTTGCATTTAAATAAAAAGTGCACCAACTACCATACTCTGTATTTGTGTACATGTGTGTGCAACTGCACATTTATTTTTTACATATGTTCTGCTGCTTTAGATTGAAAGCAGACAGAACAGTAACCAATCCCTTTGGAACAACATTTGGAATGAGCTTTCCCTGAACCCTGTCTTTGATGGACAAGAAGACCATGGCCTGGCTTTCCTCAGTTCTCCTCCCTTTCTCTGCCTTCTGCTTTGTTCTTTTCACAAACCAACCCAGATCAATATCATCTGCAGAGAAATCCACCATCCATCTCACTTCATCAAGTAGGCTGCCTGTTGCCAATTGTCTCTCATCCCCAGGAAGTAGCTGATAGTACCATTCCCAGAAGGAAAGAAAAAGCTCCACGATCAATTACTCTCCAGTTAAATGCGGAAAACGCGTCTTCTATTCACATACTTCTCACAACATTCAAAAAGACTATCATCTTGCACTCTAAATGGAAGGCCAGAGACTGTATTCCAAGATGGCTGAATCTCATTTCAAACACGGTAGAGAGAAGATGATAGGGGAGGACTGTAAGAAGGAAGATAAAAGTAGAGAAAGATGGTTACATTGTTTCTCAGCAGAGATTTGGGTAGAATGTGGTGGGATAGAAATCAGGGTTTGGTTCATGTTCTGCTCAAGTAGATCTCTTTATTCTTTTTATTTATCACAACAGAACTGAGTTTTACTGATGATCTAAAGCCAGTGTCCTGTTCCCATTAAAACCAGTAGAAATCTTCCTGCTGATCTCTACAGACTTGGGGTGAAGCCTTATCAGCCTGGGTCTGCCTCACCATTTCTGTCAGATTTAATCCTAGCAGGCAGAGGCTCATGAGGAGGCAGTGAAACAGCTCTGCTGTGGCTCAGTCACCTCACAGCCTGGTATATTAACTTAAATTGCCCCCCATTTCTGTGGGATGCAATACCAAGGCTAAGATCTGCAGCAGACACAGTGCAGGGCTGTCACCCATTCTACCACTTGTGCTGTGAGATGGGCAAAAGAGCTCCCTTAGCTGCAACGGTGTGACCACCATCAAAAATAAAAATCAGTGGGGATTGAGAATGAGTGGCCAGGAAGGCGCAGCCCCATGTAAGCCCAGGGTACAGGAGTGGCATTGAAGGAAGGGCAAGCAGCACTAAGTGAAGCAGACAAATGAGCATCATTAGGAAACAGAACAAAAAAGGGAAGCCAGATGAAAGAGATGAGGGAAACAGTCACATAAATCTTCACCCCCTCTGTGTACCATATTAATTTGCATGGTTGTTATTTTTGTGAGATTTTTTTTTTTTCCAAGGAGTAATCTGTCAGTTTTCATTAACCCCTGGACCAGCAAACCTCCAGCAGCAGTGATGACCTCCAATTCTCCTCCTCAAAAGGTGCCATTCCCACACTTCAGGTTTTACGCAGCATGCTTACACTGTCTAATAGACCAGACTGGGGGCACTTAATGCAAAATAAGGGAATTGAGCCTCAAATAGTGTATCTATAACTCCACTGACTTCATTGGTGCTTCACTGATTTATAACAGCTTGGCATCAGGCATCGAATTGCATTAAAAAATAATGGCAAAGATTTTACTGTGCCCATTAAAAATCCTCTGTTAAAGGCTTAAAGTACAACAGTTAAATGTAATTAAAACTATCCACTACATCAATGGTTTTGTTCTGTACGGTGTGAAAATATCTCTTGCTGTTCCCTCATCTTTCATCTCTTGTTTTAAAGACATTGATTTATTAGTTTACAGCTTCAGTAAATTGAGAAAGCCTGATGCTCAGACTTCTGACATGTGACTTCTGAGTCTCATTTCTCAAATCTGCTGCACAGTTATTTTGACAGCTATGCTAGATTTAATTAGGAATCAGTTTTCCAACAGTTCAGACACTGCAATGTTATTTGTTAGTGTTTCCCTCTTTTCTTCTTAGTTCAACATTGACTGAACTACAGCTTTGAACTCTTGTTTTGTTACATGTAAGGCAGTGTGACAGCTTTGACTTTATTCTCTGTACAAAACAATTAATACACACTAGTAAGAAAAACAGAGTCCTTTTGAATGAAATCCCTCCCCTTGGTAAAGTCTTCCTGTTCCCTAATTCCATTAATTTTCCTTTTCCACAGGAAAAGCTTATCTCTTTAGCAGTATCTTCACAATGTAAGTCATAAGTGTATTCTGTGCTCTTTGTCCATTCCTATATGTCCAAACCAAAATGCTTTCAGAAAGAATAGTTGGTTCTAGATCTTTCTGAGTAGCCTTTGTTAAACATTGCTTTCCTAAAGCATTAAAGGTACAGTTCTACCTACACTTACAGTCTATTCAGCTCTGATTTTTGTGTAATTGACGCAAATGAAGCATGTAATAGTGTTTTGTCAAATGCATGAAAAATGGCTTTAGGATTTCCTAGTTATGGGAGAAATGAGAATGAAGAGAATCTGAGAAGTTAAAGAAGGTTAAGAACGTGTTAGATGAGCTCATTATTCCAATGCACAAAAATACTCATGCCTTGTCTACTGCCAAGCCTGAATGGATATGCTAACCTCAACTTCTTGCACTTAAGATACCTAGTATATTAAGTATATTAAGTATAGATACTAGGTATCTTAATATACTTAATACCTAGTGGATGATATCTAGAATAGGTCATGTGCATTTGCTGATGGTTGTGGGCAAAACACAAAGCACTTCTATCTGTTCAGCACATAAGTAAGCATCACTGTATCAAATAAAACGTATCCCCAAACACAGAGATTTTATGTTACATTCTTTTTTATTTAGCACATTTACAAAAGCTGCAGCTGCTAAACTCTAAGGTTGAAACTCGCAATTCACGAGGTTTTAGAAGTTCAATATAGATTGGGTCATAAATGCTGAAAAAAAATCTCAGAGTGCAAGGAAGACTATGTAGAGTTAAAGAGGTAGGACCTGAGGTAATAAAAAGGTTAAAAAGCTCACTGCCTGGAATATCTGGCTTTCTTACAAGTAAAACTAACAAAATCAAGCTCTCAGGTCCTGGAAATAGAAGACAGACCTTCTGAGTCGTTCATAATAAAAACATACTTTCTGCCATCTCATTTCACGGCAGACTTGCTTTTCAGTGCCCGTAATTCACCTTTCTCAAAGACGATGTAGGTTTGTATGGCATGTAAAACTCACTTTTTCACCAAGCCATTTCTCCACTCTTCAGGAGGTCCTCCAGCAAAGTTGGAGTTTTCTGTATAGCACAAGGGAATAAACTGACTGATAAACAGCTGCACGATAAAACCATTTTCCTTCACTCAGTATGGGAGCCGAGGTTGTAGAAATATGAAAAGTGGCAGTCTTCAGATTAACGCTCAGCCACAGGATACTGAAAGCATCTACCATCTGTTGCATACCAAGCACCAAGGGAATGGGGAGAGTGATGGTTTGTGAGCTGAACTTTGGCGTGCCAAGGAATGGGACTTTGATGCAAGACAGCACATACCATGCCAACTTGAAGGCTGTCAGATGTGGCAGAGCATCACAGGCTCTTAATTAATTTGATCTGGAAGATGAAATTTGTGGCATGGTGTATAATAAATATTGAAATGTACCTGGACCATCTTGATAGGTTCTTTGTGGAGCTCTTATAGACCTCCACACAGCATGACTACAGCAAAAATACTTGATCTGTATTAATCTCTACAGAAGACAGGACATGCTGGGCTCTCTCTTCATTGCGGCTGACAATATATCCTTCTAAAAAGTATGATATTTTTTTACCTTATTCAAAAACACACATAGCCAACAACATGTAAAGTACATGGATGTGCACTTGTACATCCAGTCAATGTAGCTGCATGTACATTTGAGGTTGCACATAGATCAAGACCTAGTGTGTGGATTTTGGTTAAAGGTTTAAAAATAAAGGTAAAATACAAGTCTTCAAAACCCAGTCTGCTTCTCCCTTGAGACTGAAAGTGAATGATTGTTTTCCTAAAGGTCTCATTTTAGCTGTATTTTGAAGAATACATTTACACATTGACCAATGGATGTCAAGAAATCCTTTTTGCCTATAACTGATCTACGTTCTGTCACATCATGCACTAATACAGAGCTTTCTGTGCTGTCAACTGAACTGAGGAGACATCAGATCACCTCTTCATTAACCAGAAAATTGTGGTTTTGGGTAGAGAAGCAGCACTTTACCTTATGTGAAATCTAGTCACCCCTAAGGTTTCTGTGTCCATGAGTAAAAAAGGGGAAGAACAGCAAACACATAGTATTTCTCCACCAGCATTCACCGCAGCTGTCAAGATCAAAATACAGCTCTTTGAGTGTTTTGAAAGATTCCATTCAAGTCCGAATGCCATACACTTGGGGGAGAAGAAGACAGCTAAAGAAAGGTACAAGATGCTGCATCAGTGGTCTTGACTTGGTATCTACTCCAATCTCTTCTTCATACTGGAGAGCAACCTCTCCATAACACACAAGAGGAGAAGCTTGCTTAGGGATTAGCTGTAATGCTATCAGCATTAGTGGGGACAGTCTGATTCAAAACGTGGAACCTCTTTTATGCTCGAATCTCTATAGCAAGGCTCTTGTTCCAATGTGGCTGTAGTGTGCAGCCTCCAAATCAAGTGACATGCTGCAAACTTGCATTCTTTGTCCTTTAATTGATAAATAACTTTAAATAGCAGCAGTGCATGTTCCTGATTTTACATTGAAGGATGGATTATGGAAATGTATTGACTTGTTTTCCACTTCAGTGAAAACGCTTTCCACACAATCTGTAGATAACAACGAGCAAAGAGTCAGGCAATGCTGCTTAACAAACCCACTTACTTTAAGTGCACTTATCTGTAAATACCTTATTCCTGAAAAAGTGTACTGCCTACATCGGTATATCACGGTGCTTCAATTTTTGAAACTGGAAGGCAGATGAGCTACCTTCCTTGGGGACCATTTTGTAAAATTATGTGCACTAGGTGCAATCTGGTCCACTCAGTCAAAAAACAAAAGCATTTTCTAAATGCCTATCTGTGAGCCCCAGGGATGAATTGTCTCTGGCAGTAAGGATTAGGTATTCAGAGATGACAGAGAAATCACCTCCCTCTTTCTTCAACTTGCAAGTGTGGAGCTTTGACTCTACCACCACAGGATGTGCTGGACACTGCAGCATAGCCCATGAAAAGCAAAATCATCCAGAGCAGCAGTTCTCAAACGAGGGCTTAAGTGACAAAATAATTTGTCCACACCACCCTAGCCTTGGAGAGCCATTGGGAGAATCTGTGTAGAGGAGGCTAACGCTTCTGAATTGCTTTTTTTCAATCCAAATTCAAATGCTTATGCCAACAGAGACTCCTCCAGAGGGATCAAGGCCACAGCCCACACCAAACAGCAGCAGGGTAGAGCCTGTACTGCCAGGTGTCCTAAAAGCTGTGCCTTTGTAAAATCTCTGAGACACAAGCAGTGAAACCCACCCCTTCTTTCACCAGCCTGAGCATGCTCCCATGTCAGCAACAAGCACCTGCAAGTAGAATTCCCAGACCATGCCATGAAGACCATGCCACCCAGCTCACCTCGAGGAAGACTATACAGCAGGGCAATAGCCTTTCCTATCCTGTTCCCTCTCTCCCTCCCAAGTGAAGAGCAGAGACTCACAGATGGCTACCACAAGCTGCTCATCTGCTGTCCTTTTGCCTTTTCAAGCCAGAAAGCTCGGCAAGCTTTGGGCCTTGGCGGGCTGGCTGGCCCCAATCATCTTAGCTGCTGTGTAGCTGTGCTGGCATCAGCCTTCTTCCTTTTCCCACTGACCAACAGAGACCTGCTCAGCAGGAACACCTCAAAAGGCAAGAGAGGCAGCATTTGCCAGAGCCAATTGTCATAGAAGACACAATCTCGCAGATAGAGAAAAGGCTAAAAATTGTCAGGGGTTTAGACACTATCTGCAGCTGCCTTTGCCTGCTCCTTGGCTTTGTCCCAGCTCTCAGTCTCATCTTCCCACACTACTCCCACTGTTCTCCTTCAGGCCAAAGTTGCTGACATGCTGGGCGCTGACTACAGAGACCATGATCATGATCAATCCCCACAGAAGTGCTCCATTTCCAGTCCAAGTGCTGACTACTTCAGGCCGCATCAGTGAGAGTGCAGTAGGGTGTGGCTTTATGCCCCTTTTAGAGGAACTCTGGGGATGGAAGCCAGCATAAGGCACCTCTTAACCTCAAACATTCTGCCTGCTGCATCACACTTACTTCCTCCCTGGCTTATCCACATCCTCAGGCTGATCTCTGAGTCTTTCTCCACAGAAAGACCACTTTCCAAGAAACATTTGGCTACTCAGCTTGCAAATGCTTGAAAATGCTCCTATTGCAGGGATAGCTATGAGAATGTATCTTCTCCCTCTGATGACCATACTGACCAAGGCAAAGGCAACAAAGAAGGCTAAGAAAGTCCATAATTGTCAGTTCATGGCGTAGCTCAGCTGTATTCTCTTGTTTATCCACTTGGAGATTGCTGTGACAGAACAACACTACTAAAACAGAATCTGTTGCCTGACCAGTCTTCGCATTTTTCCATGGTGAGTGTAGCCACAAAATGCTTCTGTAATGATCTTTCCAGCATAATGCTGATGTTCTGAGAAAAAGTAAAAATGCTGCAGGCCATGCCATGAAGGACATCAATAGTCATGATAGAACTGGGGCTGTTGAAGGGACAGTCTCTGATGGTGTACCACAAGTTCATTTTTAATTCACATACCCATGCCACTTGGACTGCATTTCATCTTCAGCCCAGTTCCAAATGCCCTTTTCTTCTTGGGATCCTGTATGTGACACCATAATGAAGACAAAGTGCCCTCAAGAAGTGGGATATGATGTTTTCTTTCAAGGTGATTTTAGCACTGAGAAGACTCTGTGGACACACCCATTTCACCACAATATAGTTCAGTCCAGAGAGAATGGAAACAACAGAATACACTGCACATTTTGTAGAAAAAACACATAAAAAAGACCCCAAGAACTTCTCAGAGCTAACTTGGAATTGTCCAAGTCTGAATCCGGCTCTCACAGAAGTCAAGACATGTGCAGTGTGCTAGATCTTGCTAGCACTGCAAGCAGCTCCTCCTGAACGAGGGTTAAAGCCAGGATGGATAAGTATGAGGTCACTTGCTGAGTTGCAAGAGAAGATGGCTGTCTTGGCAGGAGGCCAGCCAAGAAAGGCAGATCTCAGTATTTTTGAGAATAACACCAATGCCAGTAGGTCGCAAATAATCTGGAAAGGTTTCTGTTGAAAGATTGAAACAGGACAGCATCCAGTCTGTCCAGACTTGACAGACTGCAGTTTGTCACGGAGCCCATGAGAGATGGAGTCTCTCATGAAGACCTTGTGTCTGTGCTGAGAGAGCAGTGTGTGACTCCTCACAGAAGTCCCATTTCAGTGGCTTCTGCAGTGGAGGAAGGGAGTTGTTCTACACTGCCCATGCCCTGGTGACTTTTAAATAACTATAGCTTTTGAGAACCTGGAATGCTGTTTTCTTTTTGTTTACTAGTGATGGTTGGTTTATGCCTCTAGCCTGACTGCATGATAGCATGAATCATTTGATTTGGACCAATGCAACACTCTTCTCTTGCCAGGGTTAAAATCTGATGATATCACCTTTGATTACACATCATGTCTCATTCATTGCCCAACAGATCTTAAAACCATCCTTCCCCATAAGAAAATGAGAGGTAAGGACATGTCTCCTCACACTTTTTTGCCTTCAATAGGCTGTCCCACATCTCTCTATGCTGATGACCTCTGGCTCTAGACCAGGTTTGCAGGCACTTCCCATAAGAAAGGGTGTCAGTATCTTAGGCCCCAAGCACAAAAATATAAAGAAGAGATACCACATCTCCTGCCAGTGTATCCCAGGATCTTTGAAGGGAAAAATATAAATGTGTCCTGCTCTTTGAAGGCATTTGAGTAAGACAAAGCCATAGGAAGAAGTGCTGCACAGACATACTGTACAGACTGCCACATATTGGCTCCAAGTGATGGACTGGCCTGAAAAACACGGTCTGTTCTGTTCCATAGCTTTAAAATCTGGGGGTCGCTACACACAATTCTTGTATATCTTTTACTGGCCTACTCAAAAGACTTGTGACAGTCAGTATGTAGACCCTGTCCTAAGCTGCAGAACAGAGGCATTCAACTTAGTATGCTGCTCAGGTGACAGAATAACAGTGTTTTATAAAATAGCTTATTTGGGAACAAATTATTTATGTGTCACTGCTCTCTGCAATAAATGTTTAAAGTTTTATATTGCATTTGATACAAAATTTGACTTTGATTTGGGTTTTTTTATATCATTTAACTAAAATTTTATGCTCATGATTGCTTTCTACAATACAAATGGAAAAGAAATATGGGGAAAAAATACATTGCTAGCAGGAAAAAAAAAATGCTGGAAGCAAAACAGATGGTTGGCACCTGGTGGCTCTGTATAACCCTAGGTGACAGTGAAGCTGTCCCTACCCTGAGAGAATGAACAAAGGAAAGTGAAACATGCCTGTATCACTCTTGCACTCGTTCTGTTTTAGGGCTTGTGATGTTGGGAGGGCTAGGATTACAAACTATGCCTAAACTGAAGGTTAGTCCTAGTTCTTCAGCTGTTCACATCCCTGAACATTGCTGTCCCTCCCTAGCCTGGAGAACGTGCATGCAGGCCAGATTACCACCATCACACATGCTTAGACATCAGGATTGCAGAGCACACAATGGCACTTGCCACCTCCCAGCAAAGCCAGATCCCAACAGCAGACTTTGCTGCTCTGTCCTGCAGTCAGCTTCTCAGGAGTGCTGAGCAGCAGAATACAATCACAGTTTGATCACTCCACCTATCTCCATGCCCTTCTTGCTTCTGAAACACATATAATCCACGCAAGGCACCGCATTACTTACTTCTGTCTGAGCAAGGGAACACTCCCTGTGCAGAGGCTCCTCTGAAGGTCTAGACCTCTTTAACACTTTATGTCCATATGCAGTCACTGAAATAGGAGGTCAGAGTTGTCAGCTACAATTCATCTTTCCCACAAGGCTATTAAGTGTGACAGTAAACACTCATCTCAAGCTAAGCCCATTTTGAAAAATTACTTGAAGGCAAGTTGTTGAAAAATAGACAGGCTGTTTCAAATGGGAACAGTGAGGCCAGTGCCTGCGCTGATTTGCCTTAGGTTTGGATACAAGGTCACACAGTAGGGAAAAAGAAGATGAAGAAAAATAAAGCTTATGCTGTATAATGGGGTGATCCTAATAACAAAATTGCTCATTCTCATCTCTTATTCACAGAGATTCATTCAGCCAATCTGGAATCTAAGTTCCTCCCTCCTCCACAAGTTATCTTTAGCTTGCATTGGCACCTGGCAATCACTAGAGGAAATTAACTTCTTTGTGAACCTCCCAAAGAAATACTTCATGGAGCAAAGCAAGGGAAGGTCAGTAGCCAGCACTGCTTTTCTCACCAGTGCTGTCTTGGAAAACTGCCTGGTTCAAATCAGCCTGCAAAGAGGTTGTGTGCAGCTCCAAAGCCTGTCTACAGCAAAGGGGCAGGAGAGGTCCAAATCAAGAAGTAATGCAGTGATTTCATATGGAGGTCCTATGCCAGACACATGACCTTGCAGGCCAGTATAGTAGGTTGGAAGGATCAGGCACTACCATCAAAAAGCACAACTACAGGAAGGACAATGAGACCACTGGTACAGAAATGTCTCCTCTTGTATGCATAATGACTGCAATCACAATGCCTTTCACAATGGCTCTATTACTTCAGAAGACCATGAGCAACAACAGTGTTCAAAGTTCAACACCTTAGCCATCTAATGCTGTTTTTTCAGCATTCATAATGACACTGGCTACTCGTCAGATTTCAGAAAATGATTTCCAACATCCCATTTTAGGAACATCCATTATTTACTTATTTAGTGACTGCTCAGCACTTAGTCAAATTATTTTCACGTAACCACAGAAAATTTACTCTGCTAGCCTGACTCTGCAGGTAATACTCCAAACATTTGCGAGCAAGTGCTGTAACCTGACCATCATAGCTGTAGTAGCATTCCTATGACACCTGAGAAAGATTTTATCATGGTTTAAGCAGCTTATCTGAGTCACTAACTGAAATGCAACCTCTCAAACAGACTTGAGAGAAAGTGTTGCTATTTTTATAGTTCCCATACTTAATTGCAAGAACTGCATAAACTACTTATAACCTTTGTAATATTATAGCAATCGGTTCATTTACCACAACTTTAGACCAGCATCACAGAACTTCTCCCTTCCTAGATCTGCAAGTGTCCTTGAAACACCTGCCCACAAAGCAACCATCTTGCAGAAGTTTCAAGTCTATCTACTATTCCTTGGCATGAGCTTTCCGTATTTAATAGTGTTTCCAAACTTGCAGAAGAATATCCATCAGAGTGCTTGTAAGCGAAGCACTTGGAAACAGGTTAGCAAAACATTAAAATGTAAAAAATTAAATTGCTCCTTTAATCTGTTTCAAAAGAACTAATCCTATTTCAGAGCCCAACTATATTAGGCTGGATACTCAAAAATTCTGCAGAGTTCAGGAATGGAAAGAGTAATCCGTTAATTTTGGGGGTAATAGTGTCAGAAAAGATGCACATGGTCTCACCTGCTCTCTCTTTGTACTCTTCTCTCTTAAACAGACAATGAAACATCTGATGCAGTTCCAGACTCTTCCATCTCCCAATACAGAAGGACAGGATTGTCCAGAATTTGTTTTATTTTTTCAATTTCTGAGGAATATTCACATGAATCATTTGAACTAGTGACTGGAAAAACTAAATACAGACAGATGACTTTGGAAAAAACTTCTCAGCAATCAGAGTGTTTTAAATTGTTCTGATTAACAACATTTTATTCAAATAAGATGCTTCTGATTGTGGTTTTAACTAATTATTGATACTTCACTACAGAGTTTAACTTGCAGAGCTACACTGTGTATGACACATTCAAAAACACCAGTCACATCTGATTTCCACTGTGCAGTTTATTCAGTTTCAAATTAGAAAAAAAAAATGACTCAGTATTTGACAATTCACATGCATAAACTCAAACATTTCAGCCCAAAGAAACCACTGTTTTCTTTCAGTCTTGTATTAAGGCGTTCAGGAATTTCACCTAGGCAGACAAGTATCTGGAGTTTTAAAAAAAGAACCAAGATAGAGAGACAAGCTATAACTCAGTTTTACTTCTGTTAACAAATACAATCAAAGTGAGTCCTGGTAGTATGTTGCTGCATTCTTTTATCTTTTCACTTGTGTATAGCTGATAGGAGTCAAAGTGATTGGGAAAGAGATATCTTCAGTAAAAGTCTTCTTCAACAGTGTCTTGATTTGGAGTGCTGAATAAGCCATTGTAATGTTATATCTGCCAGGACAGATAAAACAAAGTGAATGCAGAGTGTTAAGGGGCAACAGAACACCAGCAGGTTGATACAAATGAAAAACATACAATCAAAATGCATAAACCACAGGTCCTCATTTTCACCTACTTAAAAATTCAGTACTTAAGACTCCAAGTGGGCCTTTTGCCTATTGGTTTGAGGGTTTTTCATATTTATGTGCATTTTATGTTCTTGAAATATGATGACTGACATCAAATTCTCTAAGTCACAGATGAAGAACTGTTGGAAAAGTAAAGATTTAGGATGACCATGAAATGAACTGTAAAATCCAGACTGTAATGA
The DNA here is from genome assembly GCA_027560015.1 of Chloroceryle amazona. Taxonomy (NCBI): domain Eukaryota; kingdom Metazoa; phylum Chordata; class Aves; order Coraciiformes; family Cerylidae; genus Chloroceryle; species Chloroceryle amazona. The sequence goes on from JANHFX010016239.1 coordinate 13,721, forward strand.
AATGCAGTGTGAGAACAAAGGCAGAAATAGATGACCAGAAGGAAGAACAAGGGCAAACATCTGACAAAACATTAAGAAGCCATTTCGTTAGGTTGTAGGAGTCCAAGGTTTCTGAAAGACATGCAACGCTAGACTAAAATGTGATAGCTGAAATTAGCACCCCTCCTGATACAATCTAATGCATTGGGCTGAAATCTGCAGCAGTTCTCAAACTGATTCATGAACAGATGAGATGGTTTTTGCCTCAAGGCTGTAACATCTGTCAGGGAGGTAGGAAGGATGTCAGGGGGCAGCAACAGCTCTAGCCCTCACATTTAAATTTGTTGCCACATCTGTCCTCATTTCAAGACAGCACTCCATGAATATCCTGCCAGACCATCTTAGGCACTGAAACTGCAGACAAAAGCATCCCACAGGATCTAAAGCATCTAAACCAAAGCTAATAATGATTTACTTATCTTCCATAGTCTCTCAGGACACAGAAACTGGCAGTCTTACACCTACACTTCCTGATGAGGCCAGTTCTCTAGGCTTCAGTCTACACTGAAAAATGACTCTCTCATTCAACTGCATTGACATCCATCAAAAACGCAGAAGATGACGACAGCTCCCAGTCTTCTCCTTAACAGCCTAGTAGTTTTATCACTTTATTAAAGTAAATATCTTTCATTACAGTTTTTCATTATATTTTCCTGTGCTTTGATCTCCCAAGGTTCTTGACCAACCTATTCTCAGTTTCTCAAGGTCTTGCTGAAAATACAGCACACAGAGCTCCAGTAATGCCCACAAGGGCTCCGAACACACGTGATACACACAGTCTGCTCCCAGTTGTTATTTCTTTGGGGAAATATTCAGGAAACAGGTTTGCCTTTCTAGGCACAGTAACACTGGAAGACACTTGACTGATTCTCAGTTTGGATTTGAGTCTTTTTCATCGCTACTCCCAGGACTTCCACAAGTAAGTGAACTACACGGTTCTGCATTAGTGATCATTATTTTCCTTATTTTCCCATTTGCAAATTGTAGCATGTGTTTTTTGCATGCTTTTCTCCTCCAGGCCATCCACATAAATAAACCAGGATCAAACCCTATTTTTTCTGAGATCCTGCCAGAAATTAAGGTGGTTTTACCAGTTACTAGTTGTAATGCCAATTTTGAGACTTTCCACTGTAGAACTGCCAATTTCATGAGGTTCAAGCACCTCATTTCTAAAACCTCAATCACTTTCACTGCCCTTTACCTATTCATATAATCTTATGTTTTCTTCCTTGGTCCTTCTATCCCAGATTCTAATCTTCCTCAGTTTAACAGCACATTCTCTGTATTTCCTGCACTCAGAGATAACTGTGGCACCCCAAGCTGCAGCAAAGCTAGGTCTGGCATCCTTCAAACCAACATACCCAAATCGTGTACACTGTTTCCAAGAGAAGCCCTCATTGCACGCAGATGACATCTCTC
>JANHFX010016241.1:3720-20469 GCA_027560015.1 Chloroceryle amazona
CTCCCTGCACTGTCTGCAGCCAGCAGCCTGTTTGCACGGGCAGTGGCTGCTCCCAGCAGGGATAACACCCCGTGGTTAGAGCAAGTACCAAGGGCTGGGGTGCAGACCAAGGCCACTGCTGGACCTTGTGTGTCACCTTGGGGGATGGAGAAAATAAAGGCAGCACCTGCAGGGAGGAGGGGACGGGACAGGTGACCCTGAGCTCACCAACGAGGGATTCCAGCCCATGTATGTCATATTTCATATAAAGCTGAGGGATCAGAAAGGTCTCAGCCCACTTTCCTGCTTTGCTGGGCCTCACTCAGCCTGGTTCAGGTCCTATTCCATATTTTACAGACTCTGTCTGTCCTGCCTGTGATCCCAGTCTGTGTTCCTGAATGCAGCACCAGCAGCCAGCTCCTGAACACAGCTCCCATCTGCCACTGGGCCCAGTCTGGAGCATTCCCAGTGCCTGCTCCACAGCATCAGTGGTGATGGTGACGAAATTACCATCAGGGGGGTTGAGTTTGATACTGGGTTTGTACATATTCCATTTTTATCATTATTATTTTCATTTTCACTCAAGCTGTTCCAGTTCCCTTCTCTACTGGCTGAATCTCTCTCCCTCATTCCCTTTCTCTTCCCCTTTGGGGAGGGTGGGGGGGTTACCAGAGACTGCCTGTTATAGGTCTGAGGGGCTGCCCTGAGCCATGACACATCCTTTGGCATTCCCTGTATCTACAAGTGCTTTTCCAGTACCTTTTGCTGAAGGCCAGCAATTGTCAAAGTGAATTCCATTTTTAACAACCTGCATGCTTTTGATGTAATGGCAAATGGCAGAAATTTTTAGCCCTGTAAAATGGAGATAACTGGCAGAAGAGTGCTTTGCCACATACGCTTCTGCACAACTGGAGACCAACTTAGGACCTTTCTGGTCATCAGAATAAAATATCACTGAGAAAACTAAAATTATAAACTCTTGCTAACTCTTAAGCAAAAGGAAAAATGAATCTTTGGAGAAGATTCCTTTTTTTTTCCAATGGCCAAAGGAATGGCATAAAAAAATACCCAGAAGAGCCAAAAGTCTCACCTCACAGCTGTGATTTTACTCTCTTGGACTGAGGTCAGCTGAATGGGGAGAGGGATTAAGAAACTTCAGGACTTCAGGGTTCCTGATATGAGACATCTATCTCGGTAAAACCCACCCAAACTAGGAGTATGTATTTGGCACTACAGATCTTCCAGACAGCTGATGGACTTATGTGGGGTGACGGTCTCCATCAATTCTGCCCAGTCTGTCAGGTTTCATTCATGAGATCATAATTTCCTTTTAGTTATCTCAGTTATAACCGAGTATGGAGAAACCCAGCTGTGAAATGAGCACATGTACTTCGCATACTGATAAATTACTTTACTGTTGTTACAGATCGTAGCAAATTCTCAGATATTGAAACAAGTATCATCTGGGACCAGAGGGCAAGCGGTGCTCCAGAATGCCCGCCTGAGATCTGCCAACTGCAGTGTAAAGAATGTTTCAGCTATTTTGCATTCACCATCCCTACACGTGTTTGCTCAGAGAACTGGGGCAGCATTATTTAGAGGTTTGCATAGTTTTACCTGATTCACCAAAATCCCTTTGAGATGCTGGAGCAGTACAACCATAGACACATGACTATGGACCACAAGGCTGCCAACTGAAACTTGGCGTCATTAATGAAACTGTTAATGAATGTAAACTTCTTCATCTTCCCTTGACAATGTTTTATTACTAAAATAACAGACTTAATTAAGCTAAGTCATCACCGCCTTTCTATTTGTCAGGTTATTCAGGAGCAAAGCCACCTATTTTAGATCCTTACTGGTCTGATGATGAACATAAACATATTGCTTTCCAGTTCATAACGCTCCAGTACAAAGGAACAGGAGAAAAGTGGGTCAAAATTGCCTTTTTATATATCAATCAAATTCCTAATAAATTAAAGCAGATTAATTAACAAGAAAGTCGGTACAAGAAAAAAAAATATATCTATTGAAGTATTGGTAAGTAAATGCAGTACTTTCCACATCACAGCATTTCAAATTGGTATGCAAAATGAAATAAAAACACTTCATTCAAACCATAGGGAAGATAAAATTAGTAACTGATTCTTCTAAGCATCGAGCAACATTTTATCAGGAGTTATTTCTCCTCTTTTCTTTCCCTCTTCATTTGACATCACTTTATCCCAGTTAAAGATGCTGAAACTGGAGATTTTTCAGAGAACTGCAGGGTAAAAGGGTACCTGATACCCTCAATACCTGACCTGGTAGTCATTAAAGACAAGAGAATTCTTGCTAATTCTCAATTATTATGCCCATTACATCACCCAAAATTATCAATTTCAAAGGCCCAAATCTGCATTCTGGTGGGAAGTGTATCTTCCTTCAATACCCAATTAATTTAACTCCCATCTTCTGTCTCTCCCTCCGCATGTTCTATAGTGACGCTGATGTTTTCACTTCTCTCTGTATCCCACCACTCTTTACTGCCTAGCTCTCTTTATTCAAGATATTCTAGAAGAAAAGAAGAAAAAAACAACACCTATTTTGCAAAACTAACAAGAAGCAAGACTGCATTCTCCAGTGTTGAGCGATTTCTCAGTCCAGAGCTTGTGAATTTATTTTGAGTCACATTTTCTTCCCTCCGCAAGACATATCATATTCAGCTCATTTAATTAAAATTTACTGAGTCATTATCCAAATCTTCCACATACTGAAAATGCAGCACCATTTAAAAATAAATTAAGAACACAAGCAACTGTGCCATCAAAATGAAAATCTTTCAGGCTCTACTGAAGTAATGTGGTCAGTATCTCCAGCAAAACATTAATTCTCTTGGGGACAAAATACTCCATTACTTCAATGTATTCATAGTATTTGTGCTTCATTTTTATTATTCAAATGAGAATTTTCTTAAAACACAGCGATTCAATTCATGCTGCTGCATCTTATGTGACAATTTCACTTTTACAGCTGTTATTAAGGACAAGTTCCACCTCCATGCTAAGCCATCTTTGGCCCCTAAGCCTCCTAGAAAGCCTTCCCAGTTTAGGTACAGTCCAAACTGGCACGGTCTTACCATGGCACCTATAGCAGAGTGCTGGTGGAGTGTGCTGGCACATCCTCAGAAGGGGACACGCTCAACCATTTCTCTAAGTTTACATGAAAATCAAAAATTGACATTGTTCTCGTTCTCTACCAACGCTGAGTAACTCCACCATACCACAAGCAAACCTACCAAAATCAACAAGAATATGGTTTTAACTACCCAAGGGCAACCAGCTTTTGGAAATTAGACAAGCATTTATCCATGCCAATAATAATATCCCATCCATTTATCCAAAGGACACCCTGCCCAAGAGAGTTCTCCATTAGAAATGTTGTTAATGGTTGAAAAATGTACAGCTAATTAGAAACACTTTCCTGACTTGCAGGAATGGTGCAAGTGCAAGAAATTCAAACAACAGCACTGCTGCTGCTCTCGGCAGGTGACTGTGCTTCATTTAGATTAATTTGGGATTAGTGGCTTGTTATGATGTTTCCTCTGTAAGCCATTTACAGTGTGCTGTCAGAAACATAGGAGGAGACACTTCTGGGGCTGTATTTTGGAAATCGTGTGTGCTCGATGAACATTCCTTTCTTTAGCCTGGTACCTTTGCCCCAGACGAAACTGGTGGGTACTGCTTTTGAAGGGCAACCCAAAGCAACCATTAAGACCAGATCTCATGCCCCTCCAGACAGAAAGCTCACAAAGTAGGACAGAAGTTGCTGCTGAAACAACCTTCTGGAGATGGGTAGAGCCCTTCAAGGTCCAGGCATGCCTGGCAGCTTTGACTAACATGAACTGGTCAGATGAAGACTGATGATAGGCAGCTCCAACAAAAGAGACAGGCAGGTATGGGAACAGAAATTAGAAAATTTCCTAAATAGAGAAAATCAGGTGCTATGCATGAGATGATGGGAGGTTTCAGGTAGAAAGAAAAACCATCTAGTGTTACTTTGAGTGACATCTTGCTTGCAGGCATGCAGCCAGCCAGGGAGCCTGTGGTGCCCTGTCAAGCTCTGCAATGACAGATGCCTAATCTTCTGCCAAATTGCCACATTTGACAACGCTTAACACTTAAATACGTGAAAACTATTGTGGGCCCTGAGAAGGAAGAGACAGAACTGCCCAGATCAAGATGACAGCAAGTGTCCAAATCTTTCTGGTACAAGGAGAGCTCCGGCTTTAGGATGGAGCAAACGATCGTCTTAATCACAAGGCTCTAAAAGTTCTGACTTACCTGGCAGCATCTTCTGCATTTAGGAATTTCAAAACAGAACCATGACACAGTGCTTTAAAGTAACAGGACTAGAAGAATTTCACCTGGTTCAGAAACAGGCTAAGCTTTGTAAAACCTAACACAAAGACCTAGAGGAGCAGGGGTGCATTCATAAAAATCACAACACACTGCGGCAGCAATCCTCTTTCAAAAAGAAATGTTCAGCTTCCTCAGTCTCATGTCTGGACTTTTGGATGCTTCAAGTGATACGACTGTCCCTGAATTATCCTGCTAAGTACAGGGTGATACCAGAGCATTGCAAGAGGAACACTGACAGTCATCCTGTCCTCGCTGCTCCCAGGCAAACCCTGTGACTTCCCGCGGCTGTTGCTGTGACTACAGTCTGGATCTGACTCAGACACTCCAGCAACTAGCTGCAGAAAGGCTGACCTCAGGGCAGACTAAACTCCCAAATAATTATTCTGCTCCTCTGAGTTCTTACAGCACGTACTGAGAGCTCAAGTGCTGCAGCTGGAATGTCCTAAGCACCAAACTTCCCGGTTTGATGCCGTACCAGACATTTAACTATCTCAATTACACCTTTCAGCCAAAGGAGTCTTTTTCCTGTCCCAGTTCACTACCTGAAACTTTCAGTCTATGCAAATGTTGAAATATAAACCAGAAAGCTCCAAAAGGCAGCAATCCCTAACGTTGGGAGGGGTGAAAAGCAAACAGCTGCTCTGGAGCACAGAGAGGGACCCTTCTGAATAGTTTGATAAAAGAATTTAATCAGTAGCCTTGTGCAATTGTAGTTGATGACTAATTCATTAATGCTTTAATGGTTATTGCTGGAAAAACTCTTTCCATGTTGTTGGAAGTGACCAGCTAGGGATGCAGGTGAATCACAGACTCCACCGAGAGTCGCTAGCTCCAAAGCACGCTCGCTGTCCTGTCAACATGAAAGCAACAGCAACCCATGATATGGTTGGTAGGCAAAGTTCATCGTTGCTTGAAAAGAACCTGGAAGTGTATTTTCCTGTTTTCATCTGCTGTTCTGGACATCCCAGTTAATAACTTTGGTTTTCCCCTCTCTCAGCCACATTGACAGGCCTCATCTGCCTCCTTGCCAATGTTTGTAGAGTATTCTGTTGAAACCTTTTAATATTGTTTTATAAGCTTTGCCTTTCCAGTTTTCTATCAGTAGCTGATTCGCTCTAAATGAGGCCAAACTCTACATTGAACTGAATATCCCCCCCTTGACATTAAAGCATGCAATATACAGGTACTCAGTGTTCAGATACAATAACAATTAAAAGAATAACCAAGCAACGCTCTCAGCTAGACAGGCTTCAGAGAGACTTTACAACTAAGTGGACCTACAGACAACAGTACTGCATAAAAAGGCACGAACAAGCTTTTTGTTAAGACTAAAACAAATAAACCAATGTAACTTGGTACCTTTCATTTTCGTGTAGCTGCTCACCTCCCTTCTTCCAGGAGCATTTGGCCTTAGGGGAAGCTTTGGGTTTGCATTCAAAATCAACTGTGCTGCCTATTTGAACCTGGATCAGTTTCTTCATTGGGTTCTTGGAAAAATCTGGAGCAGAAGCTAAAACAGAAGGGATAGTAACAGTGAAATAAAGCACCTTGAATTCTATTAATGATACTACTATTTAGCACTTAAATGACACCTTAGATTTCAAACATAATCAAAAGCATGAAGTAGTTAAACGGATCTTCTGCTGGACAACTATGCCTTTCTCCTCCTCATACTGGTAGAAAAGTAAAGGTCTGAGCTGTGCAGAGTACCTCACCTAATGGAACGTGCACAGAAGATCACACCGACTTCATCTGAGCTCAAGCTACCGACCCCAATGAGCACTAAGCCTGTGCCTGAATGTGCATGGACTTGACAAAGGCCAGGGAGGGCAGCCCACACCAGCAGTCTCATTAAAACTCAAGGAACTGGCTGGCTTCTAGTTCCATGTGACAAGGCATGTCAGATGGGAGATGACACAAAATTACAGCGTGGCTCATGCTGCTTGGGTATAGCTTGCATTAAGTAGCAGCTAGGAAAAGGCATGTGGATTCTCCCTCTACTAACAGTGAATTTTGAGAGGAAATTCAGCATTTGGGGAGACCAAGGCTGAGGGAACAGCCTGCGTATTGACTGCAATCTTGACAACAGAAAGGAAATGACTCTCATGCCCAAGACACGCTGCACAAGCACAAGTCACACAAGCACCTGAGTGTGTCAGGCACTCAAAAGCTCAGAGTTTCCCTCAAACATAGAATCACAGACTGACAGAATGTTAGGGGTTGGAAGGGACCTCCAAAGATCATTGAGTCCAACCCCCCCTGCCAGAGCAGGACAAAACAACATCTGGAGATTACGCAGAAATGCATCCAGACAGGTCTTGAAAATCTCCAGAGAAGGAGACTCCACAACCTCTCCGGGGAGTCTATTCCAGTGCTCTACAACTCTTAAAGAAGCTCTTCCCCATGTTGAGGTGGAACTTCCTGTACTCAAGCTTGAAGCCATTGCCCCTCATCCTATCACAAGGAACAAGTGAAAAGAGGCTGTCCCTGCCTTCTTGAGACCCAGCCCTTATGTATTTATAGACATTAAAGGAGTCGTCACTAGTTGAGACTTGAGAGCAGGCTGTTTGAATGACTGAACAACAATCCCCTGTCCCCCCGACCCAAGGAGGCTGCACACGAGAGCTGCCTGTTGCTTTCAAATCCCCAGGGAGCCACAGCGCAGAAGGCGAATGTCGGCGACTGGCGCACGGAACCAGCGCTGCCTCCAGACCACGTGAGTGGCTTTAACCTTCTGGACTGCATCCAAGCCCCCGTCCCTGCTCTTCCCCTAATGAATAATTTAGCTGTGTTCTAAGGCAATGAATGATTGGACTGCAAATCTTCTGGAAGCAGATCAGTCAACTCCTCGGCACTGCAGATAAAAGATATTAGGTTGACAAAAATATTCGCTTCAGCGATGGTGTCCGAGCGAGTTAATTGTGAGATCATGACTAGGTGGAAAACATGAGGCAGGTGGAGGGGGTGGGAAGAGGGAAAATGAGGTTTGTGTTTTAGCCAAAAAGGAAAATCTTACCTATGACCCTGAGCTCTGCACTCGAATAGATGACACCATGTTTATTTTCAGCTATGCATTGGTATCTGCCAGAATCTGTCAGATTTAGATTTGATATTGTAAGTGCACCATTTTCAATTTGGATCCTTCCCTGAATATTAAGAAAAATATCTTTATTGATGATATATTTCCTGTGAAAAATTTAAAATAAGAAATAGAAATAGGACTGCATAAAGGCAATAAATGGGGCAAATGTAACAGCATAAGAGAACGGGTCCAAAATAAGTGACACGACCACATCACAGTATGGCAATAGTGATCAAATATGGAGCCTTGGCAACACAGTGCATGAAATTGATTATTCAGACTCACTCAGTTTCACCCAAGGCTCTGCAATCTCAAATACCCTCATATTTCCCCAGAAACATGGACATAATCATACTAGGCTCCTCACCACAGACCAGAGTATCCAAACTATACAGATGGCATTGGCATTTTGTGCTATTTAGAGATTTCACACATGCCATTTGCTAATGAGCTCTCTCTAGTACTGTGCAGAAAAAATTCCAATAGTCATTAAACAGAAGACACATATTTAAGTGCCTCAGAGCCGACAAAGCTACTGAAGTATAAGGATCTTCGCACCTTGCTTATCCATGGATAGCGAGATGAATTATGATAAAAAGCGACTAATTTGAGGGCAGAGCAGCAGGAACTGGTGAGAAAAGGAACCAGTGACAAAGAGAAAACCAAAGGAGGTTCTCCTTTGGGGAAAACCAGAAAAAACAGCTCAGCTCCTTCCTTGAAAGGTCACCTCCCAGTCTACTGCAAGGTGCTCAGCCAGTTAGACGAAGGACAGGAGAATCTCAAAGAGGAACAAGCCTCAGTCTCCAAGCCTTGATCCTGTCTCTAGCATCCCCAGCTACTCTTCTGACTCTTCCTTGCAGAAGCTTTGTTTATGGAGAAGGGGAGCTAAGCAGAACAACCCCAGCAGAAGGATTATTGTAGTCAAGGAGCCGAATATAACTGCTCACTTAGATACAGAGAACTCCTCTTCTGATGTCTCCTCAGCACTGGCTTTCAAAGAGTTACTCCTTTGGTTCACAGACCTTGAACATTTCCACGGTAGTCACGCTTGTGCCCTGACACTGTGACAAAAGGCTGGACACCAAGACTCAGTGGTGGAGAAATAGGCTGACTGAATGAAGATATTTCTGTACTTACCAAGGTATAACAAAAAAAGCACATTACCTCAGTGACTTTATATGATATGGTAACAATGCTCATAAATCACTCAGACGAGATTTTGTGCTCCCTCATTTAACCTGCCCACAAAATGTTACCATTCCTTTTAGTGAGTGTATAACTAGAACGCTCGGAATGGCAAGAAATGTTTTTCAGTGCTTAGTTCACTTCTCATAGACATCCACTGAGTTCACTCGAGCAGTCGCTATCGCTTCTTCAACTGGGAGTGCCAACATTGAGCACAACACCTTGGCCAAGGGCAAAATTCCTTCCTGCGATGGACCAGTGACCATAGTTTATGCTCCTGATAATGTGAACTGGCAGTTTTCTCAATGAAGCAGTGAGATCAATATGGGTATCAGATGCTTTTCTGCATTTCTGACCTGGGAGAGCAAGTATCTCACCTAAGCACAGCCTCTTTTCCCTGTCACCAAATGCATTACTTTGCATTCCTTTGCTTTAACAATGGTATTAAAGCAAACACCTATGCTACATAGCTCTTTATATTTCATTCTTTGCATCAAGTAATGGTGAACCTATGAATTTTTAGGATTTTTGTCTCTTTTCATCAAGAAGTTGGAATATATTTTCTCACTACCTTTAATGAAATGTCAATAGGAAGTACAACAGAAGAATTTCTCTATCCCTCATTTATGGATCTTAATGTCTAATGGTAATTAAACTCCCTTCTGCAGTCTTTCCTTGCATACTTATTTCTATGATTCTATCACTGCTTTTTAATCTGCCTTTAGCTAGGATATTTTTGTACAACATAATTTATCTTTTTGTTTCTGGTACTGCAGCTTTTGAAGTTTCCATCTGGATGCTCTTGACAAATATACAAAAACCAGTATCAAATATTTCTCTATTACATGGACTTCTGCAAATCCTCATACTTATGAAGTATCATTAATTTTACACAGCATCATGTTTTCAAAACAGACTGTTACCTCTATTGACAGCTGGTCTCCATCCTTCAGCCACCTATAGGATGGTTTGGGCTTCCCACTTGCTCTGCAATCCCAGTATAAGGTGTCCTCCACAGCAACTTCAACATCTGTTATCATCTGGATCCAGTGAGGCTTTGCTGCAGATGAAATACACGTCAACAACAAAGACCCTAAACAAGTTATTGTTCCATATGTGAATCAAGGGGTTAATTTGCACAGCACTCTTCAGTTCTCTGTGTAGGCTGGTTTGTACCAACAGAGGTTCTCACTGGTTGTGCTTCGAGGCACTTAATGAAACAAATTACATCCTGTTCCTTTTATAAGTATTATTACAAGCAGTAAACAAAAGGAAAATTGAGATTATAGATCACTAAAGCTGAACTAGTGACAGCGATACTAAAAAAAAATGATTAAACAACACAACTCTGAGGTAAATGTACGATAAAGAAATTAGTGGTGATACTGGAATTAAACAACTGATGAAGCAAAATCATCAAATTAATACTGAAGAGAATCCTTTAAGTCCTAAAAAAATTGTAATGATAGGGAAGCCTTAGTTCTGAACACCATTTAAATTGTTTTCTAATGCTAGTCGGTACTTAACTGGATGAAAAGATAGGTATAGGAGTTGTTTTGAAAGCATCAGTCTTAACATAACATTTGGGTGATGCAAACCAGGCTACAACCTTAAGAAAGTCTATAAAAATCACTAATGTGAAAATTTTGATGTATTAATACCACACATCCTTCAGAATTACCTGAAATATAATTAAGACTGTGAAAGTAAGAGTTTAAAATATCTGTTACAGGCTAAAAAAACCCCTCACTTGGCAAATAAACATCACTGCATGAAAGACAACTGCAGTTTATTCCTTCAGTGCTATTTCACACAACACAGCTCGACCGTTCGAATTTTCTTTGAAGTTATTCAATTTACTAGAAAATTTCTAATCTCAATATATGCTATTTCTCCAAGAAAAGAGAAATTCTGGACATTACATATGGAGAAAACAGATAAAAAGGAGGATGCAACTTGGATAGAAATGTATAGCAAAAGAAGTTTCCAGAGTCTTAAAGATTTTCCTAAATTGGTAATTTAGAAAAATCTCCTAACACTCTCATATCAAAACAACTAGAAAAATATGTAAGAATGTCCCGGGTGATAGAGGAAAATATTATTTAATAGAGTTTGGGAAGCACAGAAGGTCAGATTAATACCCGTTCATCTTTCCACTCTGATGGAGTTCCACCAGCAATTAATTCCAGCCAGGGAGATGACTGACTTGCCCATGGCCACAAGGGAGGTCTGCAGCACAGCTGAGAGAGCTGAACCCATTCCAGTGCCATCAGCACAAGACCAGCTGACCAACATTTGCATGAGGGTTGGTATTATTTAATTTTAAAAGATCCATTCTTTTCTATCATACAAATTTTCTCTCCATTAGATATTCCGCAGTGCAGCGATAAGATCTCAACGTGATCATGTCCAGTACTGTACTTCCAGGATAACGAGGATTAGGACTATTTATGATGTCCAAATACATACTTGGGATTAACTTCTCCCAGAAGAACTCACTCAAATGTATTCACTGAGGTATTAACTAGGGAGGGCTTGGAATCCAACAGTATTTGCTGGCAGTGAAACCCTCGGTTACTACTTTTGTTTTGCACATCCCTTCTACCACATGAGGATTAACACCATTACACCGACTGGGGGATGATGTATTTTTTACACTCTCTTTATCAAGCTCAGCTCTAAACATCAAAATATCCTGATCTTCCCATCAGACAAACGTACTATCTTACTGGTATTAAACTGGTTAAAAAATGGAAGTTAACATTACAGCACTGGAGTTCAAGAAAGAGTCATTGCTTTATCTCCCATTGCCCCACATGTGTCAAGGGGATGAAAGCTCAGGACTCCATGTCGATGTGCACTTCCTGCACTTTGCATACCTAAATATTTATGCAGCAAGCAACAGTGCTTGAATTATTGATGGATCCATATATATGTCCAATATTTCACATCTGCTGCCTATCTTCCCTTGAAAGTAGGTTACATATAGTCTATTTTCAAGTTCAAGATCTTGGATTCAATTCCATTAATAAGCATTGTCTACACCATAAATCTTCAGTTTAGGACTCTACAGAGCAGGGTTTCACAGCTCTCCATGGTAGATAAACAGGGTCTTTTTGGAAAGTGTGGGACCAAGACAACCACTCGAACCAGCAATGAACAGAACAGAGCTTTCTATGTCACCATGTGAGAAATCTCTGGTGCTTGTTCATTCGCAAGAGTGTGGATGTAGAATTTAGTGATTTTCTTGAAGAAGGCTCTTTTAGTCTTCAAATAACTGATAAAGGAATTTAGCAGAAAGAAAAATACCCTTCTCAACTGCCATATCTCAAAGTCTTTAGAGAAGGCTGTGAAAGTATAAGAAACTCCTTGAAGAAGTCAAATAACCAATTCAAAATTGAAAAGGCAGCTAAACAGAGGCAATTCCAGCTGGAAATATTCCACGGAATAGTCAGTATCCACACTGCAGCAGCTGAGAAAAGTGCAGACAGAAGGTCATGTTATCAGCAGATCTATATAAGCTCAAAACATAAGCATGAATTTCCAAGCCCAGCACTGCCCTTTTTGTTAGAGCTCTTCCTGCCTGTACCTAAATGGTTCTGAATATGCAGCTTTTTTCCTCTTGGAACCTGCTTGGAACACCCGGTTCCACCACCACTGCCACATCTGAGCCCCTGAAGGAATACTAACACCTTGGTAACAAAGCCTCATTCTCTCATGGAGCTACTGCACTGGCTTGATGTGTAACTGAGATCTTCCTGAGAAGATACCACTCATTTCTTCTTAAGCATGGAATAGGCAAGCAGGCAACATATTTTCATTGGGATGTTGTCCAAGTTGAGAAGATGAAAGTTGATTTTAATGGAGTTCTTAGCGTAGGGTTTGAGATTGAGACAGGAATCCATACTGCGTAAGAATATTAAGAATTCTTTGGCACTTGCAGTGCAATCTTCATGAAAGATTCATATAAAGTTCCCTCAGGATGACATAGTTGTATGTAACTGATTTTCTAAAGAAGGTTAGCTGCCAGCTGCATGGCTGGTCTCTTGGAAAAGCACCAGCCTGTACTTTGCCTCAGTTGCTTTTACCTCAAATATTCCTTGCAATACTCATGATCCCATGGGCAAGAAGTGATACGAGCGTGTAACTTCATAAAATGTATTCCAGGGAGAAGACTCAGCCATCTTTTTTTTTGGTGGCTACAGTCACCTTTTTCTTCCAGCTCATCAGGGCAGACAGGTCTTCCTGATGAAAACAATTGCTGATTCATTACATTCAAGGGCACCCCAGTAGGTCACAGGGAACAGAAGACCAATTTTTTCGACTTTAAAGAAACCTTTTGCAATGACTGTTCTGGGGATGATTTCAATGAAGACCAATTCCAGTGAGTGACTGGGACAAAGCTCTTGGAAGCAATGGCTGAAGCAGCTGATACTTCCCAGAAGCTGTGCTGGGATGTAATTTGTGAATAATTTGTGAGGTACCATACAGGACGCATGCCAACACCTATTTTTATATATGATTTCCTTCAGAGCAGGAGAGTCCAATAAAAATCTCCTTTTAATTCTGTAAGCCATAGGAATAGCATGAAGGAAAGGCAGAGCTTCAGGCCCATGACTTTTGCCTCAGCTCTATGCTCTCCCACAGAGTACTGAGGTCTGCCATGCCTCTGCTTGGAGGCAGAAAACCACGGGAAGCTCTTCCAGAACAGTCCCTAATTGGGGCTCACACATAACATACAGTCTGGTAATACACATGTCTTTGCTTTGAAATTTACAGTATGAAAGCCAGGCTGCAAATCTCCTTTGAAAATACTTTTGGATAGCTCAGCAGTTGGGCAATAAAACAGAGTCAAGAAGAACTCTCCATAGTTCAAGAGAAAGAGCTATGAAGCATAATGGGGAAAAAAAACCCCAAACACAACAAACAACCAGGAAAAGTGACCTTCATTTTTTTAGGAACTGTATTTGAAAGTCAGACTACGACTCTCCCATTGATGCCTAGGGCAGTGATGAACCTGATTTTACCACAAAACTCAAAATGACCTTAAGCATGAATAGCTTTTTTTCTGACAAAATGACTGGGTCTAGAGAAGCATCTCACAAATCCCTGAAGATGTCCATTATTTGACCTCCATTCAAAAACTACAATGTTCTGAAGCAACAGGTAATTGCTGGATCACTGGGGGGAAATGTAGCATGTAAAAATAGGAACAATCCATTCAATTAGATCATCAGACAGCATCAACAATTAAACTCCGTGTTGATGAAACTCAGCAACTCCTTGACAGGATTTAGTCACTTATGGTTTTGTAGTCAATGCTTTAAAGACAACTCCCTAAGTAAAACAGAATAAAAGCTTTAGCCAGTGAGACTCTTCCACATACGTGAATAATGTCACGTCAGTATAATTTTGGTGGTATGTTTTAACAAAATAATTTAAAAAATATAAAAGTATTTGGTGCTATCTCAATAATTATGGAAAGTCTATTACTGGGAGGTTCCCCTTTGCTAGTGCTGACCACCACTGCAGAGCAAAAGGAGGAGAGCAGCAGAACTTTTTCTTCCTTTTAAAACATTTTACCTTGGTGCTGTCAAGCATGAGTTCCATTAAATAAGCATGTACTAATTAAGAATCTATTTTCTTCAATTATACTTTAAATTAATTGGCTCATGTATTTCTACCATGTTCCATGTTTAATTGCATCTTAAAGTACAAAAATGTCATTGTTTCACATCTCTTCTCATTTTTTTCCAGCCAATGAAACATCTCCATGATTTGTTTCTTCTTCTCTTACCCCTTTATGGGAAAGGGCTAATAGAGATGACAAACAAATGTAGTAACAAGGCGAAAGCAAATTATTTATATATTCAGGTTTTATATTAAATCAAAGTTAAAATCAAAATCTTGTCCTATTTTTAGCACATTCTGAACTTCCCTGAGGAGAAAAGTGGCATTAAACAAACACTGGAACTGTCCAAATGACAACAAAGGGAACATATGATGTTGGGAGTTTTCTTGATAAAATCTGTCATGAGAAAGAAGGAAGATTAATAGTCTGGTAGTAATGTTATGAAAGAACTCAGAGTACGTGTTTTAAAGTATCTATTTTAATTATTGACTTCAACTATGAGTTAAGAGTTCTATTTAAAACCCACCATAAGTTAAAAGAAACAGACCCATTTTATTGTTGACGAAGAGAGTTACAGATGTGCACAGAACTTCTAAACCAAACCATATTTATAAGCATTCTTGAGAAAATGACTATGGACACGATTAACGTTGAGCCTTATGTTCAAGTGCTTTCTGGTTTCAAAACTGCAATTCAGGATTGGAAGAAGAGGCAGGGTAGCATAGAAAACATAAGTGTTGTTTTTTTGTAACCAAACCGTTTATGCACTGACAAACTCAATTTGCAGATTTCATATTTTACAGTTTCAGCTCATAAAACAAATCAGGAGAATAACAATGTTTTACTTGAGAGCAGAGCAATTAAATGTTTCAAGCTTTTGTTTAGGACTAGCTTTATATTTCATTTACAAACAATTAAAATCTGAAAAGGAAATTAGTCTATTTTTCAGTCACATGGAACATTTTTCTTATTTTCTTTTCCCCCTGAAGATTTACTTTTCACCATGAAAAACTGGAAAATGTTAAAAACCTTTTTCATGTAAACCAGAACTGTGCTTTCTTCTTTTGAGAAAAGTAAACGTTTTCACTGCTGAAATAAAAAGGAATTTGTCCATTTGTGATGTATGTTTCCATAGATGATTAGCAGACACGTCTTAGATGTCTACCAGTAAATTGCCCACATCCACTAACACTACCACACAGACTTTGAGCCCTCTTTGCCAGAGATGGTACCTTCTGGCAGATGGATATTTTTTATTCTAAGTCTTCAGTACATTGCATTAATTTCCCCCACATCCTCATCTCCTTTTAGAACAACCTCCTCAAATATCAATCTTTTATTGGAAGATTGAGTGGCAGATGGTTAGATTTTTTTACCAGACAGATCTCTGAGCTTTGGCATCAGATGCAGAGGAAAGCCATCAAGATACTATCTTCAGATATAGAACATTATTAATCCACAAAGAGAAATCCTTCAATTTATCAAGAAGTGTTAAAATGATACTATTTCTGAACGCAGACTCGTTGGCATTCTATTTGAGACGACAAAGCAAGTAACAAAATAAGAAAGATTACTTAAGCCTGCTTAATTCTGCAGAATGGGTATCATTAAGTAGAATGAATGGAATGAGAACAGTTGGGAGTGCCATTAATACCATTACAGGTCTCATTATTCTTTTTAGTCTAAACAGCCATGTTAGGGATGAATCTAATATGGGCAGGCATTTATGTTGGAATATGAACTCTATTTCAGGGTTCAACTCCCTTTCTGG
This sequence comes from Chloroceryle amazona, assembly GCA_027560015.1. Classification (NCBI taxonomy): domain Eukaryota; kingdom Metazoa; phylum Chordata; class Aves; order Coraciiformes; family Cerylidae; genus Chloroceryle; species Chloroceryle amazona. Next base: position 19,770 of record JANHFX010016241.1, read on the forward strand.
ATTGGTAATGAAAACATTCACGCTCATTCACTTGTCACAAAACTGCACCTCGCTTGTTTTTATTGATTAGCAACATCCTTTGTTTCAGCTCCAAGTCCTTTAATGAGCAAAACCAAAATTTGGAAAGCAGGTTTAATATCTCAAATCAGTGTTGTAATTACATACAAGAACTAATGAACTAAAACTATGGGTTTAATATGCAGTTTACACTGATGTTGTTTTCTAACGGCCCTGGTTTAAAACTGGAGCAGGAATACTGAGCCAAACTGATGTACAAACCACAACACGTTTGAAACTTTCAAACGGTGAACAAAAGACACTTTATAAAATAAAATGCACAGTGCCAAGTTTGGGAAGATTTTATTGTGGCCTTTCTTGGGGCCTATAAGAAAGATGGGGACAGACTTTTCAGCAGGGACTGTTGTTACAGGACATGGGGTGATGGTTTTAGAAGTAAAAGAGGGGAGATTTAGAGTAGAGAGAAAAAATTTTTTACACTGAGGATGGTGAGAACCTGGCCCAGGTTGCCCAGAGAGGTGGCTGATCCCCCCATCCCTGGCACCATTCCAGGTGAGGTTGGATGGGGCTCTGAGCACCCTGCTCTAGTTGCAGATGTCCCTGCTTCCTGCAGGGGAGGTGGATTGGATGAGCTTTAAAGGTCCCTTCCAACTAAAAGCCTTCTATGAATGAGAGGTGACAC
>JANHFX010016241.1:29277-39823 GCA_027560015.1 Chloroceryle amazona
CTCTCCTGTCTCACGTAGGATTTGACCAGTAACTAGTGCTAAGTTTCAAACTGAACGTGACCTTGTAATACAAAACTGCTCCTTAACTGGCAGGTTAAATGTTCCTTGGTGCTCCGAAGGAAATCCAGATGCTATTGGAAGTGTCTAACAAAATACTTTTCTACATTTGGGTTCCAGTGCTGAATAAAACCCCAATTTTGCTTCCCCTGTAGCTGTGTGGGATGATGGATTAGTTTCTCTTTATCACATTTCTGAACTAATTGTTTCAGACTAGCTGTGTCATTCAAAGTGTACTGGCTTCGATCAAATCGTTCGTACTGTGGATGTATGCAGAAAAGTAAGAAACTGCTTTTGGAAGCAATATTTAAATACATACCCATTAGCCATATCCATTTCAAATGACAAATTGTTCTTTTAATCACCTCCCTAGAACTTTACATTTAATTGCTCCGAGCATTTCTAACAACGCTGTTGTGCTTTCTCAATAGTTGAAAGTATTTTAAATTGCTTCCTGCCTATAATAATTTTGAGGATAGAAAGATGATAGTTTAGTTTATTGCTCAACTAAAACATCTGATTTCTTCTGAATGTTAAATATTTTTGAGATAAACTAAGGGAAACTAATGGAAATACCCAAGAGTACATTTTCAAATGACTGTACTAATATTCATAGGTGCAATTAGTAATTAGTGATGGATTTCATTTGGTAGGCTTGCTCTCATTTATGAGACAGTACTCTGTAAACTCCTGTGAAAAACAAAAATTACTTTCCTCTCTCTTGTTAAGAGTGTAACGATCAGCTACGACTGTGTGCTGGCTCTGCAGCCATCTCCCTCCTACCTCATCCTAATCAATGATCTGGTTTCCAAGGAAAAACTCAAATATTTTAGTAGGGAAGATAATAAATAGCTGGAGGAAAAAAAACCCACAGCAAAAATTTAGGGATAAAAAGTAATCTTGGTAGAGGGCCAAACCCAGTAAATCAGTTTTCTCCCCTTTTTCCCAAGGCATACCTGAGACACCTGGGACTGGTTAAGTGAAAAGAATCAACCTAAAGACTTTTTTCCTTGCAATTTGGCTCTTCCTAATCTATCTCTCCCTCTTTCTTTCCACCCCATGTTCTGCCAAGAAACACACACCCCCCACAAGGCACAGTTTCCCATTAAAAGACTCTCCCACACCGCTGCCTCTTTCAGTTTTGTTCAGGTAGGAAAGCAAAGGAGAGTAGCTATCAGCAACAAAGCCAGCATCCCATAGTCTTTGGAGGTCTTCTGGAGTGCCCACATGCATTCTGCTGATGATACCTAGGCAGTATTATTCCCACAAAACTCTGCTCTACTCTTTTGTCTCTCCCACGACAGTCTACATTAGATATTCTCCTACTCTACACACTCAACTCATAGCAAATCTTTAGTGGAAACCAAACATACTGCAGCCAGCAGGAGCAAATCCTATGCACAAGTCCTCCTTGGCTACAGGTGAAATTGTACCCCTCACCCCACACTCTACAGGTTCTGGCATGTTCTCTCACCTCATTGATGAAACTAATAACCTGGCTTGAAAATACTGAGATGTAAAAATATCAGTTTGTTTTCCAATTTGTGCATCTTTGTCCTTTCCCAAACTGGAACTGTGCATCTTTTGCTGAAATTTCCTTAGGGAATTCACTTCCACAGTAGCTTAAAACCATCTACTGTGAAATAGCTGTAGATGTTGCACAAATATATAAATAAGGGTACACTAATTTCAGCCTGTTTTCCTTCAGCCTGGAACGCAGGGTTATGACAAGAAAAAGTACTTTAGGAAGGCTTGATAAAGTGCAGAGCGGAGAGAGCGTCTCTGTGGCACTGGTTTGTTACGGGTGGTGAAAATAATGCTCTGACAGATAGAAATCATTGTAAAATCCAGCTGTGAATGTGTATTATTGTCCCTCATATGGACAAATACAAGCGTCTCTCAGGTACCATTTGATTTCAAACTGTCAGCTGAAATTTGTGCAGATGATGATGATGACACCAGCAGGACTATTGTAAAATATATTTTTAAATAAAAATGCCATTTCTCTTTGGCAGACTGAGAACTGCTCAAGAACACTACGCAGCTATTTTTAAAGCCATTGCTTTTACAATATTCAACATGCTATGCTCCTTAGAACGCATTTTTGTGCAAAAAAATCTCATAAAGTGCCTACTGCAAGTATGATTTATTGCTCGTGCCCAGATGAGCGTCATCCACAATCTGCAACAAAAGCACAAAGTAGAGGTGAAAAACCAGAAGGCTTTCCACCTCCTGAGAACACACTGAGGGGCAGGAGAAAAGAAACTGTATTCTCAAATGCTATCCATTGGGTTTTGCTTTGTTTTAAGTGCATGAAATGATTCCAAAGCCAAACAAGTAAAATCAATTCAATTTACAGTTCCCTGAAAAAGAGCGTGTTGATATTAAAGAGCTGCAGAAAAGAAAGAATCAAAGCATCAAAATATTTCTGGCATATGAGATCCCTTCCATGCCATGTTATTCATGAAGCACAGTTTTGCTGGAACTCGCAGGTCTCCACATGGCAATGCAAGAGACACGAGCAAGAATCTGCAAGTCTAAAGACTAATTTGCAACAGACATGACATTATTCACTGAATGATCTGTCACACCAAACAGTGAGCAGTAAATTGGGATCTATTTTTCCATGATTTAATGCTGTTTCCTACCAGCATGTCACAACTTTAAAATAATAAGCTATAAGCTAAATTGATCCCTGTCCTTCAAATCCAGTCTCCTTTATTGATTAAGTCTGTATTTATCAGGGGGTGGTAGTAAGAGGGAAGACATTCTTGCTGCTTTGTACACATAGAAATTTCCTTGCCATATTGCATGAAACAGGAACATGTATTAGACAAGGTTACTCATGAATATAAGGCAATCATAATTTCCTTGCAACTTCTAAGCAACAGCTTGTCAGCTCCACAACGTTCCTGCCGCTTACTTAAGTTCTTGTGGGTTAGGGTCATGCTCTGCATAGCAAGAGGAGAACAGGGAGTATACATCCACCAACACAAAACTAAGGCCTCATTCTTTCCAAGCAAGCCTGAGTTCTTTAAAATGTCTGAATAACCATTAAGCAAATCTTCACTTTTGCCACTAAAAATAATCTTTGTGCATAAAACAGTCCTGAAACCATCAGAGGCAGCAGAAAAGGACCATGTCTCTTGGCTTCCTCCTTACCCGAAGAGCAGCGTGTACTTCATAAATCCAAAACCAATCTCAGGTTAGTAAAACTAACTGTACTGAACAAATACAAATCACAGGATCTAGCAAATCGAAATAATAGCTGAAGACAAGCTACATGATAATGAAGATCCACCTACAGTACTAACAGTAGGTAAAACCCTGAAAGAACTTCTGGATTTGCTTTACTTGGGGCTTTGTTGCTCCTCAGATACCAATTTTGGAAGAAAGTCAATAGTAGGGAAATCATTTTTAGATATCCATATGTCTAGCCTTTTCCACTCTTGGCAGAATGGAACCAAAATTAGCATCGCACGAATGTTTTTTAACCAGCTGCATGTTAAATCTGTCTGATAGAAAGGTTTGTATGTTGAGATGTTTGTTCTATCGCCAGTCCTTTAAAACCAGCAATGACGTAACCGTAACACACTCAAGAGTCAGAATGGCTGTAGGGAATTCAGCAGAATTTAATGGTTATAACAATTAAGAGAGGCAGCAGGAGATCTGAATAAATCAATTTTAGGTATCATTTTATCTTTTGAGTATGTGGCTGAGATGATTTACTGATCTGTGTTAAAAACAGGGTATTTTTAACAGGTTCCCTGTAACAGAATTAAAATGATATCTAGAAGTACGGTCATGCAGAACGATGACAGATGATCATCTTAATTATCCCAAAATCACTGTTCAATTATAATTCGACTTAGAATATCTAACATAAAAACCAGTATAATATTTGAGGAGAAGTCTTCACACAAAAAGCCAGTCACTTATTGAATTTCCCATTCAGTAAATCTCAAATAGGGAGAGATGATGATAAAAAAATGAAGTGCCAAAAAGGGAAAATACACAACTCTAAAGAAAATATTGGCATGGTGTGTGATACAGCTCGTGTTTAATGACAGGAATATAAAGCTGATCTGTGCACCCTCAACTAGAAATACTGAGCAGCCCCTTCCTCCTACTGTACACCAACTGCCCTTGATGAAATAAAGCTAAAATAGGAGCTCACGGATGACCTGGAGTGGACTGGTTAAATGGAGTTTCACCGTTGGTTAAATGTCCATACCCTGATGGAACTGGAGCTGCAGACTTCAAGAGGACAAAAGTACCATTAACCACATGAATAATCTGTTCCCCATTGAAAGGGGGGTATTCATCTCACTTACGTAAATATCTGCATCTAAGATAAGCAAAGTCAAAAATATGCCAAATTGTAGCAGGGAAGCAATTTCCTTTTGCCATACTACAAACTGGTATTTCTTTTGGGATGAACATTGGTTTCTATTGTCACTGGAATGCTGTATATGGAGAAATAATCACAATTTAATCAAGTCTCTTCTTGAAGACTCCGCACAGAGAATGTAAGAAAGAAGTGCAATTAAGCTGGCAAGCACTTAGAAATTGCACAACGCCACCGAGCACAAAAGAACAGTATTTCAAGGGCTAACAGGGAAAACAAGGTAGTTGAGAAGGTTTTTAGAATTTGTATTGTCTGAAATTTGATAGCTCAGTGCAACAACTACAGAATCAAAGAAAAAACTAAATAAAACAGCTCACCGATCTGGAAACGGCTGACCAGCCCCCAGAGCCCTCTGGCCACGTCAGCTGTTCCTAAACCATCCCTCCTATTCCTACCAAACTACTTCTGCTTAACAGATGGATATTTTATCTAAGACTTACCAACCTGCATCCTACTGTGCCAGATCTAGAGGCACTGTATGCTTGACGTCACCGTGCTGGAGGTTTACTTGAGTGAATAAAGAGGAGGAAAGATTTATTTTTATTTTTTTCCCCCACCTTGTTCCATGTCTCCTGAAAACTTTAATGGTTAATCTTCCATCTCTCCGACAAATCCAAGTGTTTTAAATAATTCTGGTAGAAACTCTTATTGCTATTTGATAATTCAGAGAGCCCTCAGCTCTCTCCATTTTACATGAGCAACATAATTAGTGCAGAGGGTGTCAGTCTTATCCCATCTGCTGACTGTAAAAGAAATTCTCACCTCTTCCACATGTTGATTTGAACCACCCTTCTCAGCAATATGAGCGTGTTTTGTCACGCCTCCTGTTTAACACCTCAAACATAAGCATTGCAAGAGTCAGGCAGAGTTGTAGTCCGTTTGGCAATCACCTCTGGGTTTATACCCATGCAAGGGATCCGAGTATAAGAAAGGCTGGAGAAATTCAGTCCCTGGACTGCGTACGGAAGCGAAATCTAATCATTTTAATTCTTATAGATAGCTGGGAGAATGACCCATTTTCTCAGCAGCTGGAAAGACAAAGCTGTTGTAAGGCTATAAAGATGATTTAAGAGTCTGTATCAGTTTAGAGAGAGAAAAATTCTGCAAGCTCAGACAGTTGTAAAATTGCCACTTTATGGCTGTGTCTGCTTGGACTCAGGCAAAATCAAGAAGCCACAATACCTAGATTACTGTATTCAATGTTTAGCTTATATTACCTTGTCTTTGCAATCAAATCTGATGTTTAACATCACAGCCCTTCAATAATGAGACTCCGTATCAATTGAAACCATATAAACCCAGCTACTTTCAACTATTATTTGAAGCTCAATAACAATTAGTCAAAGACTGAAGATTCAGAAAGAACGATACAATGTACTTGAAACTTTTGGCCCACCAGGATTCCACATACTCAGTTTGCTGCCTCCCTCAAGACAGAAGTGGTTTTAAATTAAGCCAGCATCATTACAAATGTCTTGACTGCAAGAAGAGAGGCAGACAGCAGCATAATTAAAGACAATCTACTCTTTGCCACTGTCTAGTCATAGAGAAAACCAGATTCATTGAGGCTCAGCAACTGTGAAGCTGGGTAGAATTTAGCTCCAGAAGAAACTCAATTAATTACTGGAAATATAATAGAAATCAGATACGTTAAGTGCAAAAGAATTACTAGGAACTGGAAAGGTGTTTCAAGATAAAAGTAAATCCTCCTAAGTACTTCTCTCCTTCTCTTTCAGTTTTGTGTTCTCTCTCGCTGTATTTACTTCAGAAATCAGGTTTCAGCCCTGCTCCCTCTTCCACATTTCCAGGGAGATATTCCACTTCACAGTCAATCAGCTCAGTTGAAGCAGAAAGGCTGGAAGGTCCCTTACCTCCTGCCCGGGGGGTTGGTCCGCAGAGCAGCACGACTCCCTGCCCCTCGCGAACTGACACCGCGCTTCTCATTTTTGTCCTGGAGTTTTCAAGATCTGTTTTGGAAAGAAAAATGAGCTGGGTATTAGGAAAGAGAAAATATTAAACATGCAACAGGAATTTCAAGTTCTCAAACGCTGGTAGCAAATCTCTTAGTAGGCAACTAAGTTCAGCGATTCGGTTGCAAAAGAAACGGCTGCTCGACGTGAGGGAAGATGACAGAATTAGGACTGAAGTGAACTAATTTACAAGAAAATAATTAAACAGATCCTATGGCTAATTTTGTTCCTTTTTATTCGCTACCCTGGTTTTGATAACCAAAGAGAAGTCATAAGCATAACTTAAAAATAGGTCTTTAAGTCACTGTTTCTTCCAAAATGAAGGCTCTGATGAAAATAGCATCAAGATCCTACTGAGCTCCTCTAACCAACCGTAAAGTAACGCTAATAACACAGCTATTCAGAAGATGGAAATGTATCTCTTCAAACAGGAGAAACCCCCTCGACCATCTCCCTGAGGCAGAATCCCTTGTAACATGGCTAAGCTCTGCTGAAGACAAGCACTTTGTACCTCGCCGCGTTGACCCAGCTCTCTGCTCTGCCCAGCTTCAGGCCTTCTGGGAGCTTTTTAAGCTGTGTAAGAGGGGAAATAAATGCTACAGAGTATATAGAAATGCAAAATTGCAGAGCAGCAGTATTTTATCATAAATTTAAATTAACTTTCCCTCTAACTGGTGACTCAGGATCCAAGAAAGTATGGCCTCATTAAATCCTTGAATTGAGCTAGATGTAATATTAAGTACAAACTAAGACTGAAGTTCTACGCTAAGATTTTTCCATGAATAAACAATGTATTTTCCCATAATAAAACCAAAGAGAAGACAATTAAAAAAAACCCCATGTTTCTTTATAACCTTGTAAAGGATACTAACACACAGCCTTTAAAATAAGGCTGCCTTTATAACCAAGCATAATAGCTACTGTTGATGAACTCACTACTTCTGTTTCCTAAAATAAAAGTTGAGGTTTTTTTAATACTGAGAAGCAACAGCTACTACTCCAAACACTGAGCAAAAGTGATTAGAATTTCAATGCTTTATTAAAAAAAAAACAAAAAACAAAAAACATTTAGTGCCACGATAAGATATTGTTGTGTTAGTTTTTGTTACTGTGCACAAAGCTCATAGGAGAGTTTCTTAACAGGGCTGTTTTCAGCCTTCCAAATGAATGCAGGGCCTGTGTTTTCATGGATAGGCTAAGTTTGGATCCTTCCACTGGACATGCTGTGGTCAAATACACCCACATACAAGCCAGTTTATCACTGGGAAATCAAAAGAGCGTGCTCTGCAATTCACTTCAGACCTTTTAAGTATCTCTCTCTTCCCTCCATAACAATATGGCTTCATTAGCCACCTCTGAGTCTTGAGAGGAAGAACCAAGAGCTGACAGCACCCCAGAGGATGAAAACAGCTATGTAATGGGGATTTTAAAATTAAAAAAAATAATAATCTATTTTACATATAAAATTTATTTAGACAAAACTTTGCCCTCTTACACCCAAATCACCGCAGGTCATAAATCGAATGCAATAGACATCATTTCTGTACTTAAAATGAAGTGCTTTATAGCTGCTTTCCAAACACAGACACTAATTTATTGCAAATATACTTTCAGAAAGCTGTCTGCCTTCGTGCAGTCCGACACACCGAGCAGGATGGGACTGGGCTGGGAGCACCTCGGGAAGGGATGTGACCTGTGGGACATGTGGAGGTATCCAGAAAGGCAGGTCCTGATCCTGGAATGAACACCAGCTGCAGAAGTTAGCACTTGCTCACTGCAGGTGAAGACTGTTCTCACAGGGGTACAGGCTTTTGGGAAACAAGAAGCAATGCAGAATCCCATCAGAAAATGAAGAATATGAGCCATGCTACAATGAGAGAGTAATTTCTCTACTAATTATAAGGAAGCTCTCCATCCTACCTTCTGGAGTGGTTGAAGTACCAGACTAATCACAGAGTTGCAGAAATATCAGCACGTAATAGATTTATATAGTTATATATTCTCTTTACACATTGTCTGGTGCCACTTGGAGAATAATTAAAAATCATCATGCGAAAGAGTAATAAATAGAGCATTTTACAATGAAGGCTAAACCTCTGACCTTGGAATGTACTCTCTTGCTTATATGTGAGATTCTGGTCTGATCTTCAGGCATCCCTGGAGCCTATTTAAGAGCATTATTAAAGGGCAAAGCCAGTCCTGTTGGTGGAACGCAGGACAGACTGGTTTAGCTTTGGTTTTGTTTCTGGTTTTGTTTGTTTGGGATTTTTTCTGTGTTCTGAGGTTGGGTTGGTTTGGGCTTTTTTTGTAAAGCCAGTATCCTAACCCCAGTAAACATTATGGAAAAGTGCTGCATCTTCTAACAAAACTTGCTATTACCTGAAATCATTAAGAAAGAACATTAAATTCTCAGAAAACCGACAGGGTAAATAAAATACTGTAAAAGGTGGGCAAATAATGGAAGAGAATGTTTACATTTATAGATCGATTTGTATCTCTGAAATCAGAGGCTTCTTATCCCACTGAAGTGCCTTAATAGATAAAATATAAGTAGAAATAAAGAACGAAGATAAGAACAGGACAGAAGATGATTGTGAGAAGCAGCGAGGCAGAATAGGACTCGCTTTCCAGTGCCCCATGGGATGACAATATCCCGTTGTTTGGTGTGAAAGAAAAGGGCAGAGATTTATACAAAGCATTTTTTGTACTTTAACTATTTATCTATGGCTTGTCTTATTTATCATCAGATTTTATCTATCTTGTTGAAATGGTCACCAAAATAAATAGCTTCTTTTTCGCTTGCCTACACCTTTTTACTTCCTACTCGTATTTATTATGACTTTTTATGCCCCACTTATCTCCTTTCATACAAAATGCTGCCATTCCAGTAGGAAATGAGCAACTTCATTACTAAACTCTACCAGGCAAAGTCTCTAATCATAACAGTGAAAATATTTTGGTTAAAACGTTACAAAAACCTGACTACACAAGGATAAAAAATAATCCAACTTAAAAGCAATCCTGAACTGGGTAATTTGCAAATTGAATGCTTTTATTGCCTGTTTATAGTTTGCCATATAGAAGAAGAAGGTTTAAAATCAGCAACTGGGACTTTTCTGACTCCTGAAACAGCATTTTCTTCTCCCTTCCCCTGCTAATATATATATTTGCCTTATTTCCTTAGCACGAAGTACATAAAGTTACATCAACTGAAATACACATGCCGTTGCAATAAAATGAAGCAAGAAAATATAATTCAGCTTTATTGAAAAGTCTTTTATTCTGCCTGAAAAGGAGACCCATGAAACGTGTTCTTGCACATACAAAGAACAAGGATATGAAAGCTGCATATTCCATTTGGTTCTCTCCTTCCATTTAATAAGCTAAGTTCTAAGTCTCAAGCACATTGCCAAGACAGACTTCAAAAGATGGAGCAGCAGTAACACGAGCATCATATCCTTTAATCATAGTTTTATGCATTTGGAACAGGAGTATTTAAAAGTTCATGTGATACCCAGGACAATTAAAAGACATGGGGTTATGAATTCATGAGAGGAAGAGAATCTGCTACCTCAAACATGTGTTCAAGGTAAACCAGACCTCGTTCTCACCTGGTGTCAACACGTGAGAAGGGATAAAATGCAGAACACATGCCTGCTGACTGCCTTCATTCTGTTCCCTGCAAGTACCTTCTCAAATCTTTCTGGTTTCTATGATCTTGAGTAATCAAGGGAAGTATGTAAATAGATCATAAAAGATCAGGTCAAATATTATGCCTATGCTTTGAAAATACATAGAACATTATGTTATGAAAAATGAAAGAGATTTTTGATGACAGAGCTGTTCCAGGCACACAGCTCCTGGCTTGTGGTAACACTGAGTTGTATCATATTTTGCCAAGAAGCTTGTATGATGGTTCACCTCTAGTCACACGTTATCTATACACAGGGTATTCCTAACATTGGCAGACTGCTAGAAATCCATCAGCTCCTACTTTTATTGTTTGGGGTTTTTTTAAATAATGCACAGGACAAATCCACTCCCTGGAGAGAAGCATACTGAAAATATGGTTTAGGGTTTATATTATATATTATATATATACACAAATATT
>JANHFX010016241.1:39923-81933 GCA_027560015.1 Chloroceryle amazona
GCACAATGTCTTATTTTCTTTGATGACTGATAAAAATCACACCATCTCTGTTAATTTTGGGCTATAAATGGCAATAGATAATATACATATTATATATGTATCCAGCTTTATATTCCAGTTTAATATACAGTATTTTATTTACTGAATTCACTACATTTCCAATGCCAAGTCCAGTGACACCCAAGCATCTTACTACACTTACAACTGGTATTTATTGTCAACACGTGTTTATTAGCAATTCTACCATGTTTTGATAACTGCAAAACAAGGGGTCATGCTCTACAAACATAACAGTCCCTTAAGAGCCACAGAACTATTTATGCCATTACTTCATTAGACTCATTATTATTCAAAGCAGCAGAACTTGTTAACTATACTTTACATATAATTCTGTGGTAGTAGGATGTTCAAGTACCTAAATGAGTCAGTCAACCAAATCTTAACTGTTTTCTCAAATAGGTAATTCTGAAGTGGGGACTCTGTTCAATGTCAGCACATAATGAAGTACTAATTCACAAACCACTCGCCCTGATAGAAGTCACATGGTTAAAAAGAAATAAAATACCAGTCTCTGAGCTCTAAAGAAAAAATAACAGCCTCAGCATGTTGTAATAGCTATGCTGGTAATGACAACTTCTGGAGAGAACAGAGTAAGAGAAATATCTTTCTTTTAGAAACAAAATTGAACCACAAACTCCTTCACCACCACCTAAATCACCTATGTGCATAAGCAAACCTTCTTCCTCACCACTCCATACCCCAAAGCCTGCTATACCAAGGCAGATCCATGACCACATGTTCTATACTTCTTTAGACAGATACCAGCGACTGATCATTTATGTGGTGTAATTTTAAGCTTCTTAAAAATACTCGTATCCACTCAACAGAACAGTTGGGATAGAGAGCCTGTTAACCCACACTCACTGTCTGCAGGCACTCAGCACTTGGAAAAAACCCAACAGAGCTGCCCATGGAGCAAGGGAGATTTTCTGCTGCCTTCCCTGGGCTTCAGATCAAGCCCGAGAGAATGATGCTGGGGAGGGAGGAATGAGATCAAAAATTATCTCCATCAGCATCAATTGTTGGAGGTAGAGAAAGAGGAACAATATTAACAGCACAAAAGTGAACATTACTCAAAGCATACAAGGAATCGGGGTGATCTGTCACTTGAGAAAGAATTTGACCGGCTACAGGGGAATCATCGCTGCAGTTTCATTTTTTTCCAGGCTGATGTTACAGGGAAATTACATCATTTCACAGCAACCTCTACAAAATCTCTTAATGCTGTGACACACTCTGAACTTTCATTTTATAGCACGGCATTTATATGTACAAAGGTAACAGGACAGTGGGTTACACACAAACACACACGAGAGAGTATTTTTAAACCCCCACTCCAGGAAGAGGAGCAGCTCCAACTCCAGGAGTGTAATTCCACACACAGCCCAGGAGCAGGAGCATTGCTCCCCAGGCTGAGACCCAGCCCCACCGACAGCCACTGACACCCCGGCCACTTCACGCCCTAAAAGCTCCAGGACAAGACAAGAAGAAACAACCTCCCACCCTGAAGGCACTTTATCCTGATAACCCGAAACCCTATTTTGACAACTTTGAGGTTTTAGATTTGGATACTGCTCCTGACTCTGTTCACATTACACTAGTGGCATTCAGCAAAGCCCACCCGTGTCTCTTTCTGGCATTCACGGAAATACTGCTAATCAAATGCAGCAAATTTCTACATAGAGCAAGCAGGTGGAGGAAGAGATCCTGCAGGACATTTCCATTGCCTGAAAAGGAGAACATGTGACAAGCAAGTCATGCAGGGGTTAACAGGCGGCCGAAGCCAGTTGCATTGAACAGCACCAACCAACAGCACCAAAAACTTCCTTACAAAGCTTTTACACTCTCCACCTCTCCTTAAATCACTCAGGGTGCAGAAAAGAAAACAAACAAACAAAAAAACCCACCAACAACAAAAAGAAACCATAAAGTAAATGCTTTTCTATCAAGTAAATGAGAATCATTTCAAAGTCACACAACAAAGCCTGTGTTATATAAACACAAATAGGAAAAGCTAAAATGAACTTGGCAGGGATGTATCGGAGTGCGGCGAACATGAGATGCCAGCGTGGAAAGAGCCACTGGAGACTGCAGTAAGGAGGAAGGAGGAGGGACAGAGAGATGAGATGCTTTTGTGGGCTCTCTGGGACAGAAGAAAGAGACCACAGACAGCAGAATAAAAAAAAAGGTAGAGGAACATTAATAGCATAAAAGTTGAGTCAATGTCTGATGAGCAGGGAATTTTTTTTCCTTTTTCTTTTTTTTTAAGCACACTTTGCATTGGCAAAAATGTGCTGACAGAACTGGAAAAAAAAATAGCATGGCAAGGGGAATGCAGGTTTTGAAGGAAAGACACACTCCAATAAGTGTTTCAGAGAAGTATGCTTTCCATAAATTCTTATTATCTGGGAATTATCACTGAACTCAAGGCAAACACAGCAGTGAACAAAGCAATTCAAGTAATTTAAGAAATACCTCAGGTGGGAAGGCTGTTTGCTCAAGGAAAATACCCTACAGCCGAGTTCTCAGATGCAACACGGGTTCTGGCTCCCTAAAGCTTCCCTAAAACAAATACTAAGATATCCTGATGGTTGATAAAGCACCTCCTCGCATCGCTAACCACCCCTGACCAAAGCAGGCTCACCGTTGAAGAACACGAGGCTGTTCATGTTTTAATAAACAGGTGGGTAAAAGCTTTCCCTGATCTGGGCCTAGTTACCTGAAGCTTTGTTTATTTAGTAAATAAGCAGCAGTGTTTCCAAGAAGACTTTCCTCGAGAAAGAAATAAATCAATGAAAACCATCCTACGACAGTTCTTTTCTGAAGCACTGGGAACATGCTGGTGCCAATGGGATTTATTTATTTTACTGCCATTGACTTCACTCCTTCATCTTTCCGAAGACATTCCTTAAAGAAATGGATGATTCTCCCACAAATATTACAGAATGTAGCTGGGTTGTCACCAGAAAGTATTGCTAGGATACGGGTAACCAAAAATCTGTCATCTTCCCCATCTCAGTTGGTATGGAGCACCTGGCAAAAAGCCTCGCTGCTTTGATTAGGGCCATATGGACTATAACAGATGTAATGATGACAAATAACAGATATAGCAGATGAATAAGTGTCCTATCAACAGATGTCTTACCACAGCTGCTGCTTCACAAGTAAAAATACACTAACTTGTTCGTCAGCATAAAAATCCAATATTCACAGACCTTTAAAATATTTATAATCCTCGTCTCAAAATACGTGTCCTACCTGGGTTAAGCACAATAATACAAACTGCACAAGTTTATACAGAGCTGCAAACATACGGAGCACCCTTAACAGCTAATTAAAAACACAGCCCCTGGAGGAAACCCTCGTGGAGCTGCTCCAGCTCTCCAGAGAGAGCCTCCAGCTCTCACAGCCTGCAGACCACCTCTGAGGACTGGGCTCCCCAAAGCTCTGCCACACTAAGACTGGGTTTCTTGCTGGGATTAAAACTCTAAAGTAGCTTTATCTGTGTACGGCTGTCCCTCTGCCATCAGCTTTGGAGCCAGCAGGCAGCTCCCCATCATGAGCTACAACACTGGAGTCATTTGCTTGGAAGAGAGAAAACCTTAACCCATGACCTGCCCTGTCAAAATCACCAGTGCCTGTTTCTTCTCCAGAATGGGCTGGGGTTTCTCTCTAAACGCAGCTGGTGCTTCTAACTTGATGTCTTGGGGCTCTTGAAGAGTGAACGTTAATCAATTTTTAGGTTTTTTTTTTTCTTTTTATTTGAGTAATTCTCCAGTATACTGTCTCTCAATCTAAACCCAGATGGGTTTGTCAGGTACATTACACCTCATCTCTAGTTTAATAAAAGAAAAGGAACTTAGAGAAGATGATGATTTCCCCCATAAGGATTTCAGTAACGTACTCGAAGCAAGCCATAGAGGGGATAGAGTGTGAGCACAGCAATGAATACTGTATCAAGAACGATATTTACAGAGGAATTCAGAGGAAATTCAAACTTTTAATTCTATTATCGAAGTTACTGGTAGATAAAAATGCAGAGGCAGAAATAAAAGTAATACATTTTCATGGTGGCACATTTGCCTGGTTCATGTAGAGGAAGAACGGTTATTTTACTGTATCAACTACTCACATCACAATTTGAAGAAAGAGGTAAGTGAATTTTCACATCTGACAAATAAAATAACTCAGACTTCGTACCCTGAAGATAGCCTATGGTACTGACGTTAATTGCTTCTGTGATGTTCAAATCTAACAGTTCTGAAACAGGGATATAATACACTCTTCCTTGGGTGCTCCACTCCAACTGCAGCAGTATCTGGCTGAGTACAAAGACACTGCCACAGCATAAAACAGATTCTGAAAAATTGCTGCAAACTTTTATGACTATAAATCTCTTGGGTTAGTAGCTAGGATTAGACTACATTAACAGGCTCAGGAGGACAGGATAGATAAGAAAAATGATCTATTTCTATCCAGGCGCCGTACAGCAACACTGAAGTCGCAGCTTAATGGATGTTAAGGAGCACATCAAAGCAAATCAGGATATATTCTGTTTGGTTCCTTTACAGTAACCCAATGTGGCCAAAGCAGATGGTCTGGAGTTACTTTCCTTACGGACTTCAGGGAAGAGGGATGCAGTGAAATGCGTTTCTTGCCGTGATGTCCTTTGCAGCTGACAAGGAAACTGGTATTTTGTGTTGCAGATAAGGCAGGAAAAATAAAAAAAGAAAAGAAAAAAGCCTTGTTGTGATGCTGACAGTAGAGATGTTTAAAATAATAAAAATTTGCCAGGTTCACATGAAAATGCAAAAATGAAAAGTGTTAATTTTATCTCTAGGAGACATGACATTGTGCAGTCCAAGCAGCAGAATCATTTCTTGGTTGCTGAAGATGAAAGTCAGGTGATGAAAAGTTTCCCCCAAAGCCTTATCTCCAACCTGAGCACAAGCATGAGTTCCTAAAAAAAAACCTATTTAAACAAAAGCTAAAACTCATTGTATTATGTAATTCAGTATTCTGGTGCAAACTTATTACGCTGTAGTCCCTAATAAAATTTAAAAGACATACTGAGGTTGCAAACTCAATTGCTTGGAGTTAGAAAAATGCCAGAATTAAAGTTGCCCAAGATCACAAATGCTGGCCAAGAAGAAAAAAAAAATAAATTAAGATTTCAACACCAAAGGCTTGGATGGGAATGTGCATTGGTCCCTGGTGGTTGGGGACACACTGCAGCTGAGAAAGGCACCGAGAGGCATTTGCCCTGCCAGCAGGAGAGAAACCACCAGGAAGGTTTCAAACACGGGTTCCATGAAGCAGCCACCCAGACTGAAATCCCCAGACCCAGAGAGCTCCAGTCCCACAGCCACAGTTTCTCATGGGATCTGGGGTGCTCTACCTTGAGACACAGTTCCTACATGTTTCTGGGTTTAATACAAGGGTTAGAGAGTAAAATGGTACAGCAATATCCAGGAGATCAGATTATCAAACAGTTCCTTCTGATCTTTTATCTTAGAAAGACACGACTAACCCATGGCACAGCTTATTTTCTCAAATTTCAAGTAGTAAACACTACCTTTTATCCTGTGAAGAACCCCTCTGTTCCTACCAGCTACACAAACACACGCTAATCAGCCTGACTGGAACTGTACACAAAGTCTACTCACTGCAATTAAGCCAAAATTTCATTTACTTTGTCACACATCTACTTCTGCCCCTCACATCCCCCATAAAATCAGAATGGCCTTTGCAGTACATGTGCCAGAGCTGCAGTCTGGTTACAGAACCTCTCTTCCAATATTAATCGTTGCTCTGACCCAGATGTAATACAGAGACATTTGAAAAACAAGCAGTATAATCCCCATGCAGATAACAAATCCCATGTTTTGGTTTATAAGAGCAGGAACAAGAATCGTTACACAATTAAATAGAGGGGTAAATAGATAATAAAATTGCATTTGGTCTTGCTCAGAATCAACTGGTATCTGATACTGTGTCATCTGCAGGAAGAACAGGAGAGCCTTGCAAGCATGACTTGGAATAAATTAAATTCATTACACAAAGCAATGATTTGTGATAAGAGCTCACTCTAACTTGATCTACTTGGACACCTCTACTAGTGACAAATCAATGCAATTCAGGGTGTGTGGCAGACAAGTACCATGGTGTGGCTAAGCACCTTGCTCTCAACTAAAAACAGCTGCAATTCAGGGCAGACCTTTTCCAGCCTCTAGACCAACATCGTCTTATCAAGGACACTGGGATGGGAGAAATTGATTTTACCCTTGCCATGGAGTTAGTAAATACTGGATCTGGATGTAGGTTTAGGTACCACAGTTTAGACGTATATAAATAATATAAAATATTAATATATCATATAACCAAATTGTATATATCTATTTTATGTATGTTTATATAATACATTATGAGGCAAAAAGGTTTGTAAAGATAGTAATTCCACCGAATCCCCCATCAGAAAAGCTAGGAGAAAGAAAAATACAGGATGGATAAGACAGGAGGGCCTTAAAAAGAGACTATAGTTACTTTTAAGTAGAAGCGAACAGAAGAGTTATGCACAAAGATGAAAGGGTAAATACGAGTAGTATATGCTATTAAGAGTTGAAGTTATGAAATGCTACGGAGGCAAAAAAAGCTAGATTTTGTTAAGCAAAGAAGGTGAACATTTGAAAGTATTATTCTGAGAAAAAAAATATGAATTAAACCCAGAGATCTGTATTAAGAAATCAGAGGTTCAAAGCCAGCTGAATGCAAAGGAGTGTGAACAATCAATAAACACATAGCTGTCAATATCCAACTACTGATAATCAAAAGCATTGTATCATACACTTATTTGGTACTCGGGGAGCAAGTGATGAAGCCTGCTGGCAAACCATAAACCAGAGTGCAGCGAGCAGATGAGAAGCTGTGGTAATGTAGAACCAGGCTCTAAACCAAGAAACCCGATAAATCACCGACTCATTTGATTGTTTAACTTCATTGCTGGAGAAAAGAGCAGTACATACAGTAGAAGCAATCAATACAAAAGCACTAGGAAAATACAAATCATTAGAGATTACAGTGGTGATAAGTTCATAAAGAGAATCCACCCTCAGTGACATGACAGCTGCTGCCTGGCACGCTGGGGATTTGAATAGATGTCCCCAGACACCAGTTTCAGCCCATCATCTACAAGCTCTCATTCTCTCCACGAGCTCTGTGGGATCACCAGGCTATCCACAAAGTACTAATATAATGCAAACGTTCATATGAAGTTGAGGAGGGGGCAAGTATTTGTTTTTTCAAATGGTGCCCCTTGTAAATATGTCTACAGACAAAACACCGATTAAACTTAAGTTATTCATAGATATCATTAATACTTAAATGCAGCTTAGCTGGTTTTGGGTTAAGAGGGTTTGACTTGCTTATTTCCATGGTAAATGATATTAGAAAAAAAAACCTGTATAGCCTTTTAGTTAAAAGCTAAAACATTAAAAATGCTAAGGAAGCAAATGAAGGCATCTGAAATGCAAGAGGTAGAGGGCTTCCATCTAACTGTTGAGTTCATCATTCCAGTTAGCTCCATCACCCAAAAGCTAGTGCAAACAGATGATCCAGAGCACTTTCTTCTGCTCTTCTTGCAGCAAGAGAGCGAAAAAAAGAAAATGCAGGGATCATTTGAGCACATTAACCTCCTTGGAAGAGAAGGGAACGAGACAAGATCTGTAGAGAATTGCATTCTGTCTGCCTCTGCAGTAACGGCGTTCCACTTGAATGAAAGCAAAATTATGTGGACTACTGTTAGTTTACTGAAGGGTCAAAGAGATGACAGCTGTGGCAGGCAGCAGTAAACCTTTAATATGCCATGATGTACCAATGTGCACATCCTTCAGTGGATGAATAAATGTGGCTGAGCAAGAGATTACACCTGAGCAAGCAACTGCACAGATTAATAAATTCAGCATCAGAACATTCAACAACAGAAGCTGCGGGAGTGGAGGAAAACGACTGCCCACAAACACCTCTCTGTTCTTCTGCTACTCCATTTATAAAACCAAACCCAATCTCAGTGTTACTGAAGAGAATTTAATAAATTGAGACATGTACATAAGGAGAAAAGCCCCAAAAGACAGTGGGACCTCAAATCTTTTTGTTGGTATCTAAGCAGAATCGTTGACAGATGCTCTGTGTGCAGACTGATCTCCAGCCTAAGCCAAATTGCTCCGTGTAGGGTGATGTAATCCTCTAAAGTATATTGTTAACTACAATTTAATCAAAAGCCACAGGCTGAAAAAAATAACAGTTTCATAAAGAAGAAAGAAGATCTCTCACTGCACAGGGTGCAGAGAGGTAGGAACTGGAAAATAACCCAGGCATTGCATCTCTTCTTGCAAGCAGTGAGAAATTCCTTGGTTATTAAATGAGACTCCCCACAATTCACAGCCCGTGCTCTCTGTCACTGCTCACTACCATATTCCACCAGAAACACTTAAATACATTTCTGATACAAAAACCAAGACGGAAGCAATGCAGTGTAAGCTGAGTACTGCTCAGTGTGTTGCAACCACAGGTTACTTACAGCTAAAATTTACTATATATTTATATATTCATCAACTGAGAGCATAATTCTGTACAGCAGAAGACAACTGCGCTTGTTACACGCCTTTTAGCAACACCATTTGCTGCTGTAAAATGCATTCAGAATTATTAAGTATTTATTTCAGTTTGAGAAGGCTCCAAATGCAATAGTTTTATTAGCTCTGAAGGGTGAAGCATGACGCAGATAACACAGATGTGTTTATGTTTATGGAAAAGGGGGGTTATATTCGATTTTGTAAGTTGTAAAACTGCAGTTGAAAGATCAAAGCATTAAATGACTACTGAACATTCCTATCAACTTCAATGGGCTTTAGATCAGGCCCTTAATGGGGTATTAATGTAATGGAGATAATATTAAGATAATACTTAGAAACATCTGTAGTATGCTAGGATGGGCAAACAAGACCCCATTAAGGTAATTCTGACAGACAAAAGAAGGGGGTAAGTCTTTCCCAGCAATGATTTGCTTTGGTGTTTGTTTTTTTCCAGTGACTATAAACTCCATTTTTCCAAAGAAGCCATATTCCAGAGGTTCAAGAACAGTCCTGAAGTGCAAAAATCCTAAGGAAAGCCACCACTCTTCTGAAAGAATTAAAAAAAATAAAGTAAATCTGCAGAATTAAAATGAAAGCATTTCTTGTTTAGAGCTTTACTGGGCTGGGGGGTAGGGGACATGCACAAGAATTGCCAAAATTGTTACTTATGAATAAAAATTCTTCTACGAACATGAAGGGAACACTTCAAAAGACTGCTGTTAAAAAGTGAATTCAGGCATAAAGTCTAAATATCTAAAAATATAATGGATTACATTGGTTTTATCTTATGTCTATTCTGTGTTTGAACAAAAACTTTTAGGTTTTAAAAATCCTTAAAAAAACCCCACAACCTTCCTAACCCAAAAAGCCTTCCCTCCCTAAAGCCCACCACCAAAACCACCAAAAACTTTCCAGTGCAAGAACTAGACTCCACAAGTGCTAAATAATCTCAGCGAACAAATTATTGCCCTCCAAAGAATAAGTTAGTAAAATGAATGTTTGAGTCAAAAATGATTATTGCCAAAATGCAGAGAGCTATTAGAGAAATGAAGGAGGGGGATGATGAGGATGAAACGTGAATAGGCTTCAGTTTGGATAATTATTATATTAAGCAAGTCCAATCAAGTGAAATATTTAATATATGAAAAAGATGTAGAGATGAAGCAAGATCTGCTTGTCTCAACCTCGTGTAATGCCTTAAAATGGCAAATGGAGGGGAAGCAACTAGCAGCTGATGTGAACCCTTTTGTACAAACAGGTTTTACACTCTGATCTGCAGCCTCCCCCCAGTGATATGGGGAATTCAAAGACCTTCCCTAGGTCAGGGTATTTCGAGCTGTGGACACCGGTCACGGTCCGACAGGCTGGCCCCAAAGCTGGGGGTCAACTGAGCACCAGCTAAACCTCTGCTGGCATCCAGCTTTCCCTTGAGACTCCAAGTTACACTAGGAACAAAATCAAGGCAGGTTAACACTTTTCTTGACTAAAAGTGGCCCTTTTCTGAAGTTATATAAGCCAGAATGGTGCATGTCATTAAGTTGGTATTTTTGGCTGGGCATGGAGGTTGGCCTTCAACTTTTTTTTTGAAATCATTTTGCCCAGACAACCTACTAAGACAGTGTGAATATTTTAGTATTCCTGAAAAAAAAATGACACTGAAAACGATGTAAAATACATCTTTGGGTAAGAAGACTGTTTTACATGTGACTCTGCCCAAAATACATATTTTTTTTCCTTATTTCCTATGCCAGAAAACCTCTGCTCTCTCTCCCCAACATACTCCCCTCCTTCACAATCTATTCATGGGCAAGCTTTGTAAACTAGTAAGAGACAAGCAAGTTTACATTTGAAGAAAAAAATAAAATACAAGGTTGCTATGGGAATAAGACAAAAACTGTTACCTAACATAAAAAGGATGGAGAACTGGAGAGAAAGTAAATGGAATAGAAACTGTCACTCCAAGCAGCAAGGTTACGATTGGCAACAACGGCTTTTTCTCCCCCATTTACTCTATGCTTTTATATCATTGCATTTCTTCTTCAGATACTATTTACAGAATATAATCATTTAAGTTAAGCTCCAAAAAACCTTTTAAGAGTTAGATGTAATATTTTCTGATACGCTGCTTGTTACTGCCACTCACTTGTAAACTCTTCTAAGAGCTGAAATATGCCCACTCTGCATCGGTGCCACGGATGTAGATTTGGAATTTGAGATGAATCTTAATTTTTATCTATAAAATATATATTACAAAATAGATCCAGCCATGTAATTTTTCTTTAAACTACAGTCTGTGGTCCCCCCAAAAATGGTTTGCATAGGCTAGTAGGAAATTCAGTTTGAGGTTTTTTCCTCAGCTGCAATCAAAGGCAATTCGTACAGGTTTTGAAGGTCGAAGTTCCACACTGCTCCCTCTCCTCAAAAAGTCAAGGCACTGTTAATGTCAGTAGTTTATCTCAAAATACACTGGCTCTTATCAGAGCCTGATGGAATCACTTCCCAGCTAGCACTAAACATCACGGGAAGGAATGAATCTGTCCCATTTTTAAGCTTTTGATACATGATAAATGTTTCTTCACACTTTGAAAAAGGCAGGGAAAATGTATTTCCTTCCATCACATATCCCCATAGCTGCCCTGACTCATTAAACACCACACCAGATCATCTCCCTACACAGTGAACCTTAAAAATGAGAAATGTGATAAAACCTTAAAGGACCAAAAGCATGAAGTCGCTACCAAAGGATGATCTCTGGCAACATAAAGACCGGAAAATAATCTGGAATGAGCTACCTGACAAATTTATTGAACATACAGCTTGACAAGACTGGTTCTTATTTACACTTCAGCTCTTCCAAGCTATGCAAAGGCCTCCTAGCAGTGTCCAAGGAGCAGATTTGAAGCTCCTTTAAGAAGCCAACTCAAGATTTATGTTGGGAGTACGTTCACATCGGTGTGAATCAAATCCTGCGCCTGGTACTAAGGCTGGAAGTGTCATAATTTGACTGTTATCTTCAGTATCATACGATGGGGCATTTAGTTGTTCCCCAATAGCAATTATCTTCATCTGCCACCTCTGAAGTATGGGAGAGTCTTTAACTGAATCTAATGTTGAATTATTTGGGGATTTTCTGTATCGCTTTCAGAGTTATAAATAGTTATGTGAGGAACCAGGATAAAATAGACACTAATTACCCTTGACTATGCAAATTAAGCTGTTTTTAATTCAGGTTTAAAACATTTTGAAGCTCTCGTTGCACAACAACCGCCAAAGGCAAACGAACACTACATTTTTCTTTGCAGTCATTGCCTCTTGCTGCAAAGCACCCCAAGATGCACTGAATTATTTCTGCAAAGTGCACGAAGCACGACTCGCAGTTCTCCGGGGACAGGGTGGCATTTTGAGCCTCTCCAACCTGAGATGGTGGAGGAACAGCACAGGAGAAGTGGAAGTGTTCTGTGTATTTGCAATAAGCTCCTGTGACATTGCCTCTACTAAACAAACGATGCTAATCCAGCGATTCCTCACGCTTGGCAGATCTTAAAATGACACTTAAGAACTTCTTTACTGTAAGAGTTGTAGGGCATTGGAATAGACTCTCCAGAGAGGTGGTGGAGTCTCCTTCTCTGGAGACTTTCAAGCCCTGCCTGGATGCATTTCTGAGTGATCTGCTCTAGTTTTGTCCTGCTACGGCAAGGGGGTTGGACTCAATGATCTTTGGAGGTCCCTTCCAACCCCTAACATTCCATGAGATGGGAACAACCCCCCTGTGACTCTTTGACCCTCTTCTGACTCTTTACACAGACGCTTGGACCGTACAAAAAAACTTGCAAGTGCCATTACTCTTTTTTCTGGCAATTTGAATGGAAACTTGAGTCACCTGCAAAAGGTCACAGTCCCAACAATTCAAACCCAGGTCTCCTTAAAACCCACAACTCTGTTGTGATTTAGGCTACTCCAGGTTTCTCATTTTACACTGCAGAAAAACATTCAGTTGGCTTCAATACACAGAGGTCCTTGCTTTATATCACCTCAAAGTTACTCCACACCTTCCCTCCACTCAGGCTTTCTCTTCTCCTCTGTTGGACTAAAATGCTACAAATACTTGTGGTGGCTGGTTCAAATAAAGTACTTTCTACATTCATTTTTCCCCCCAAGTTCTCAGTTCCTCAACATTTGACTCTCAACTCAAGCCAAGCACAAACATATTCACCTACAAGTCATCTTCTGCCTTCTCCTCCAAGAGAGCAAGCAGCACTTGTCTAGAAAAAGGTCTACTTTCCTGCTATGAAATGCTTTTGACTTTAAAGGAGTCCTAAAAAGTCGAAAAGTCATAACTATTTGTTCCACCCAAGTAGGAAAAAAACACCACGCTACATTAGACAGCTGTATTTTAATATTCTGTTTATAGTTATGGAAATTTTGTTCATTTTAGCATCAATAAGTTCTGATTGTGCTAATCAGACAAGAATATAAATGAGCTTTTATTTGCTTAGGTTTTCAAACTTGGATAGGAATATGGTCGAGGTTAAGCTTTTGCTTTACAACCTTGTGTTATTCTTTTAACTGAAAATCCAGCGTGAAAACTGTGTTCTCATCCCTCAAATTTCATCACTGATACCGCACTGGAAAATTTAAAAGCTAATATTATTCCATTTGCTATTAAAGAAGAAACTGAAAGGTTAATTTTGGCAAAAAAAAAAAATAAAATTCAAGATTTTGTCCAAGAGGCTAGCAGCAGCATATTTAAAATGATCCCAAGTTAAAAACCTAAGAAAGCATTCATTTTGAATGTGAACATTAAGAACAACAACAAAATCAGAACAGCTTCTTCTGGAAGGCTTTTTCAAATACAAACCAAAGTATTTCTTCTCAGTTCTGTTGTTTTCCTGAACATCTGCCCAATCATTCAGCTGTACGATTTCAGCCTCAGCGTTACCTCTCCCCCATTTTGCAACTGTCATTCATAACCACTTTCATATTTGGGGTTTTTTTTCCTCCTCATACTGTCCTGAGCTTCCCAAGTACAGGGTTGATACAGCTCATGATGTGCACAACAAATTTCTCCCAAACTCCTGTTCCCTTGTGTTCCACCTCCCCAATGCCTTTTACCTTTCTTTTTGCAGAGAAAAAGGTTTCTCCCTGCCCACTTTGGTATTTCTACACCACAACTCTCCTGCAGCCCTCCAGCTTTCGCAAGGCTAAGAGCACTAGATCTGGTTTGTGGGTAAGAAATAGAAAATTAATGATAGCACCCAAGACCCTGGGAATTATCACCCTAGATGAGATTACACATCCATCTCGGTGATCATTTCTTCTTCAGCAACAGCCAACAAGAGTCAAGTCAGGAGGTAGCTTAACCAATGAAGATGGCTGAACAGCAAGCCTGGGATGCTTCTGTGTAGTTTGCTATCAAAAGGCAGGAGAAACAGGAGGATGGCTGTTCAATAGGACTCTATTCAGGTAACGAGTGAAAGCTTTATCTTCATTTCGTTACACAAACCAGCAGAAAAAAAGGCAGAACAGCCAAGCTCTAAGCATTTATCTCTTCAGTAAGGACAGCCTGGCAAGTAAAGAAGAATGACTTTAACAGCTGCTGCCAGAGGACAGGGAAGAAGAGATAAGCTGATCCTTTGAGAGAGAGGGAAGAGAGATCTCAGCTTGTAGAGAGCTGGTGACACAGCCTCCCCTCCACACATGTCCTAGTGTCCCCTCATACCACCTCAGGATGGGAGCAAATGGCTGCTTGATACTGAGGTGGAAACCAGTTGTCCTGCAACACCTTCTAAAATCACACGGACCACGCTAACCCAAAAAACCAGCTGTGGAGAGGCTCCCATCCTACCCTCAACACACAGCTGACACGTTACGTGCTAAGGAACAGCTACCAACCTTCAAAAGCTACTTTCTCAGAGACAGGAGACTGAAGTATAACAGTAAGTAGCCATATATTAAATACCTGGCAATGGCCTATCTACCAAGAAACTCAGCAAACAGAAGTCTCAAGGTACTGGGAGTTATCAACATTCTTATTAAATAAATATTTAGACTGTGGATTTGAGTTAAGTATTCTGTTAGAGGTTACCATTAAAGGCACCAAATCTCCATCATATTTTACAAAAAAACTAATAATAAATTTGAATTACTTGCTATATTCTACCACCCTTTCAACTGCAGTAGGCAGAGGAACCGTATAAATACAGATGTACGGTCTTCACGCTCAGTAATATTTGCAATAACAAAATTTTACTGCCGGATAAAGCACTTGAAAATTTCTTCTTGGTAATTTATGTAAAAATTAGAATTGCCACTAGCCAAAATTTCTCCATTCAATTGTCGTAAAGTCTGTGATGAGCCTAATGAATGAAGATAGAGGCAGCATTTGTGTTGTTGAAATGAAGCATTCGTTGTCTGGAGGTGAGGATTCAGCTTTAAGGTTAGACAGTATCTGCAGCAAGAAGTAGCTGCTATAGAAAATAGAAGTCTGTCTTCAGCTTGGAAGATGAAACAGAAACTGAGGAGACTCTTGGGAGGTATTTAAGGTCTCTCTTCAAAAAGAGCTTTAATATCACAGCATTTTCCACACTTAAGCAATTAAATACCACAACTGCTAAGAGTATGCCCATCATCATCCTCCTGTAAATCCACTGAACTTAAGAAAGTCCATAAAGTTAATGACAGTATTTTCAGTCACTTGGACCTCCCCAGGTTTATATATAGCTAAAAACCACCACCCAAAAGAACAAGTAATCCTGATGAAGGATACTATTTATTCCCTCACTTAATTTATTCCCTCACTTAATTCCAGGCGAATAGATTGGCATCATTGTCCACTGCTACTGAACTTACTGCAATATTGATAAAGAATGAAAACAACTCCTAAAAGTCTCCCCAGATGAGTGTGCACCATTGGTGGGGTGTAAACACAAAACCTTACAATGCTATGGCACAAGCAGAACTAAGGTTGTACTAAGAACAAGAGTTACAGCAAGAAGGCAGAGGCAAGATTTACACCGGTTCACGGCAAGAGGTGAAACTGGGTCTCCAGTAAGCTACCACCATCTGTCACATTATTAGACAAAAGACTCATGCAGCAGGGCAAATTTCTTGCCTCCCAGAGCTTACGTACCAGACTGTTTGCTGTACCCTTTGTTCACCATGACAGAAGAGGAGTAAGGCTCAATAGTATGTTGGGTTCAAGTGCAAAGGGCTATCTACAACGGGTGCCTTTTCAGATGTACAGCACCAGTTCTGTTTTCTGGTATCATGGGTGCTTTGTAGAGATCTGGTATCAAACAACTGGGAGATAAGCGAACTCTAAGGTTCCTCATTTTGTAACTAATGCAATAAGCCAACTGAATTTTCTCTCAGTGTAATGAATCTCATTAGCACTATATAAGCGACCCGAGCTAACCAGTTCTGACAGTCACTATTGGCACAGATGCATTTTAACGTTATGCCTATGCATCTGTAAAGTACAAAAAGGATATTACTATTAATATGCAAACCCATTATGTATTAAAATACAGACTGGCTCTGTCTGAATGCTGTAACTCTTAATGAAAATGGAATTTTAACAAGAGTAGTGTCATAGTACTAAGGGATGATAGCTATTTATTTATTCCCCCTTCTACAAATGAATTCTCACCCCTACAGAAAATACTCACTGAAGACTACATCAAAATTAGTGCAAGTTTCCAAGAGCTTTGTTTTCCACAGGGAAGGTATTGCTGGAATTCTCCCAATGTCTAGGAAACCTACACTAAGAAGTACGTGATTTTGACTGCAAATATACTCCTATACATGGGATTAGTTTCAATACAAGAATTCACCACAAACACGAGTCGTTTCGTCATCTACATTAAATCAACAACATATTGATGTTTGGTATACCCATTGTTTTCAAGAAGTACTGGAGAAAATAAGAGACAACACTCTTGTGCCTTCAAAACATGTTTAGCCACAAGGAAACAGCATCTCGCTACGTAAGTGCAGAGCAAGGGGAAGAGAAGTTGCACCCCATGGATACTGGGTGAGAGACAGAGCTGTGCCAAGAAACAGCCTGTGCATATAAATGCAAGGTAGCACAGACTGAGAAAATTCATTGCTGTGCTCAGATCCTACAGCAGCATTCCAAAAACTAAACAAACACACACAACCCCAAAACCAAACCGTATCCCAGACTGATGAGAAAAAAAAAAAAAATATGTACTAGTGAACCCGTAAACCCAGTACAGGAGCAAGGTACTGGCTTTCCAATAAGGATCTGACAAAAAGTCAAGCCTGTCTCCATATACTGAATGTTAAAATAAACAGGAGTCATTCTCACTCATCTCATTGATCTTACAGGATCCTGACATTTGGGATCCAGGGCAAGTGCAATACTACAAAAAAGGGGATCATTATCATACTGTTTCAGTAGTGCCCCTCCAAATTCAGCACAGATCAAACCAGGAACCTGACTGAGATCCTTTGCACATGTCCAAGCAAGCAAATCACCCACCACCTAATAAAATAGTATTCCAGGTGTGGAAAGCCAAGATTTGCCTCCGAAGAGAGTATTTCTGCTTTCCTCGCAGCATGATTTAATAGCAACAATAAATCAGTAAGAACATGGAATGTTTGTTTTCATGCTCTTTAGAAAAATAAAGAATAATAATAATGCTTTCCAATTTCAAAAGTCTCCTAAAATTAATACTAAATAAAGAGGAAAGCTGTGGATCTTGTATGTGCCACTGCAGAGCCCAAGGGTTTAAGAAAGTTTTTTCTGTATTAGGCTAAACAAAATGAAAAAAATGAAAGTGAAATAAAATGCAAACACCTGACCTGATATAAATACATATAATACAATCTAGTTTTTTTAATCAAATGGACTATTAAATAAGGAACTGAAAGGAAAACCTCCCTTTTTGCATATTTCAGTGTAAAAGGAGCAGAATAAGAACCAAATAGCTTTTTTTTTGGTTGGGTTTGTTTCCTTGTTTGTGGTTTTTGTTTGTTTTAGAGGGGTTTTATGCCAAAGTTTGCAGTGGCTGGAGGAAAAATGTTCAATGGCAACTTTCTGTTCTGCCCTATTTAGGTAAAGTGCAGTCAAAACAGTGTTAGGATACACTATTTGTGGGGGCAAGGAGCTGGAAGCTTAGCAGAGAAAGTCAGTCCAAGCGGATTCTATAGGTCTCACCCTGGACACGTTGTTTGAAAGGTGCCCTTTCATCTCCTGAAGAACAAAAATTTTATGTATTTACACACGCAGTCCTCCTTGTCTCATTTCTTTGAACTTTCTCTTTATTCACAGCTTTCCTTCCCCTTCAAACACCCTTCTGAGGTTGTTTTTCCTCTTAAATCTCAGAAGCTTTAAAAAGATACTTTCCCAGGGAGAACAGAGCAGTCAGTTTTAGCATTATAAACCAGCTGAAACCAGGAGAAAATTAAGACAAAGCAAAGTATCCTAAATGCCTCTGCTCACACTGGTGCTGCAAACACCAATCACTGGTGGCAGCTGGGGCTGATGGAGGCAGCACTCCCCATGGAGCTTACTCCTTCTCTCCAGTTGAACAGAGCAAGAAACTAGAGTAGGAAAATGAAGCCAAAATTAGTGAGAGCACTAAGAAAAGCCAGCTGTCACACCAACTGCAGAGAACCAGTTTACACACTTAGGTGGTAGGTCCCTCTCCCAGCCAGAAGGACCTGGAAAGGCTTGAGAGGTGAGCCTGGGCAAACCTCATGAAGTTCAACCAGCCCCAGAACAAGGTCCTGCACCTTAATCAGGGCAATTCCAAGCACAAACAGAGGCCAGGCAGAGAGTGGATTGAGAGCAGTTCTGCTGCAAACACTTGGGGTGTTGGTGGAGGAAAATCTGAATGACTCAGCCATGTGTGCTCTGCACCAAGGCAAGTAACTGCATCCTGAAGAAGCACAACCACCAGGTCAAGGGAGGTGATTCTGCCCCTCTTCTCTGCTCTCCTCTCCTGAGACCCCACCTGGAACACTGCATTCAGCTCAGGGGCTCCCAAGATATGAAGGACACAGATCTGTTTGAGCAGGTCCGGAGGAGGCCACAGAGATGGAGAACCTCCCCTCTGAGTAAAGGCTGAGAAAGCTGGGGCTGTTCGGCTTGGAGAAGTGATGGCTCTGGAGAGGCATTACAGGGCCTGTACTTTAAAGTACAGAAAAGATGAGGAAGGCCACTATATTGGGGGGGGTTACAAAGAGTAAGAGGCAATGTCTTTAAACCAAAAGTGGGTAGAATTAGATGTAAGAAAGAAATTCTTCACTATGACAGTGGTGAGATGCTGGTAAAGGCTGCCCAGAAGGGCTGTGGAGACTCCCTCCCTGGAAGCATTCAAGGCCAGGTTGCATGGGCCTTTCAGAAACCTGATCTAGTAGAATCACAGAATAGGTGGGGTTGTGATGCACCTTAAAGGTCATCTAGTTCCAACCAACTGCCACAGACAAGGACACCTTCCACTACACCAGCTTGCTCAAAGCCCCATCCAGAATGTGTCTCTACCCCCGGCAGGAGGGTTGGATTTAATGTCACTTCCAACTCCAACCATTCTGTGATAAGTGTGTACACCTTCACTATCTCAGATGCTCACCGTATTCACCAGTCTCTACCCTGGCAGTACATCACAGTCTCCAGGACACTTCTCTTCCTGCATTCTGGAAAGGAAGGAACTGCTGTTACCCAGTTCATCAAGAGAGTCAGTGACATCATCCGGGTCACTCAGGAGGTGTGGAAGTCTACACAAGAGTCAGAAGTTGTATCATCTGGACTCAACTTCACCATGACTTCATGACGCACCACAGATGATGGTGCACTTCAAGCGTTCATGGCGTTTTGCATATTTTATTTGTTTTCTCTTTGAAGTTTTTCTTCAGAGTAATTTAAGCACAATAATATTAAGTATGTGTTTTGAAATTCTTTTCCTAACAAGGTAAACATTTTGAAACTCCACCTATGTATAATTAATGCTAAATAATCATCTTTTTCCTCCCTGAGGGAAATGGACAAAAGGACTGCAGGATCATTAGTCGTACAGATGTAAGCATACATCAGTAAACAAAAACCCAAGGGCCAGATATTTTTTTTTATTTATTTTCTTTTTTTGTTTGATACTCTCAGATCCCCACTTGGATAAACTGTGAAGATTCACACAGGATAAATGAAAAGCAATTCAATATAGGACACCACACTAAGGGAACTAGTTTGAAATACATTATCTGTAAGGACAGAGAATGTCAAGGTTTATAAGCCAAGATCAGCAGCAGCTCCATTTCTGTAGCAATGATGTTATTTCATAACATTGAACTGCAGACAGGTCTTGAAAGACCTGTCTTCTTGCTTATAAGCAGAGCACGAGAAAAATGCCTTTCTATAGAGCCAGAATACTTGCAGATCTATCTTAATGATAGGTTAAAAGTAATATTCTCAAAACTGTTTAACAACTTGTTTTACATTTACAGCTCGCTCTTACTAAAATCTGTCTTGAAATAAACTGAGCTGCTGGATTCCCAAGTGGATTTTAGAAGCACACTGTACCCACGTTCCACTAATAACATCCAAGTGATTGAAGCAAATGGGTAACGTTAGCATTAAACGCATGCCCAGCCTCCAAACAGCAGAACAGCACCTCAGGATTGAGACCTTCTGCAGAGTTTCAAGTAAGATGGGTTAGGGTAGCAGGAAATGCTCAATTCAGGCTGTTCAGCAAATTACATCTGGCTCAAACTCTTGTCTCTGCAACTGCTAACTCCAAGCAGCACAATCTCAGCGACTGCAATGTACCAACATTAAGTCAGGGATATATATCTATCAATTATAGATGCTCAAGGCTTTCAAGCAGTCCTGCTCCATCAAGCCATCTGGCTTTTGGCAGGGTGAAAACCAGTTTTTTGCTCGCCTTCTTGTTGGTCCTCCAGTCTACCAACTCCCCATGGTTACTGAAATGACATTTGGGAAGCGCACGAATTGAAGGGAGATGAACTGTCAAAATATTAGCAACATTTTCTTTCTTATTGCAATGGTCACTGGAAATTAAGTATCCTATCAGTAATTAGCTGAATAACCAACATTTCTCTATGAGAAAACTCAACGATAGCCACTGCCAACTTTGACATTGAAAATACTCAACAACATTTGAGTGATGTGAATTGGCAAGTTTGCAGCTAACATCAACACCGGGGCTCTTTCTGCAGTTATATTTGCACAGAACCACACACATATGACTAGGAGTTTGGTCTGTGGGTTGTGTTTTGGTGTTTTTCCCCCCCAGGAAGTCATTTGGTTAATACACTTTAAGATAAATAATCTTCCCATTAGCCTTAGGGCTGCCCTGCTTCATAGGCAGCAAACCCAAAACGTTCCTTTTTCTAAGTTGCTTTTAAACATGACCCAAAAGAACAGAGAAAATATGAAATAAAAATCTAAGAAAGATCAAAAGGACAGAAAAATAAGAGTCCAACAGACAGTGAAAAAAAAAAAATCTTTCGTCCTTGCAGAAGGAGGTTATGTACTTCACCCCAGAAACCACTACTGAGGTGCAAGTGATCTGAGCAAAGCTTTGAGGGTGTCACGCCAACAGTTCTGCAGATGCTGCAGGTCACTCTCCAAATACTTCCCTGCAGCTCTCCAACCAGTGACGTTTCCAGATTTCTCCATAATACTGCTCATAACACACCAGCAGTGCCCAGGAGACAAGGAGAACCCTGGGCTATTTAAGAGTCAGTCTACCCTCCTGGGTCTGAATGTCACCTCATGTATTATATCAAAGGTTTCTTTCCATTAAAAAAAAAAAGAGCACATTTCAATTCAACACATCAAGCCAGAAGATTTGCATGCTTTGCAATTTAAAAAGCTACAATTTCAAGAAGGGTAAAATGATTGTCAGTTTTTCAAAAGAACTTTTAATTCTATCTTATCTGGGAATGAAAATTGGGTTTTTTAAACTTTCCCCTCTTATACTAGTTGCATCTTAGATATCTGTTATGATTCAAAGGATTACTATGAAATTGTACAAACATAACTAAATCTACAGCAAAACTTGCTAGTCCTTATCTTCCTTACCCTATATCAACCAAAAAACTTTTCAATTATTTTTAACAGATTAAAAAACAGGCCCTTTTTTTTTTAAACCATCAACACTCATTTAACATTAGCATATCTCCAAACATAATGGAATCACTCATTCTGCTACAAAGAACATGAATGATGCCAACCACCAATACAAGTGATTTATTGAATGAAAGTTATTCGTACATTTTAGCCAAGCATTGCAATGTAAAAGTAACAAAACCAATATCCAGGGGATCAAAACCAGCAAACATACACTTTGAAAAGAGTCTTTAGGTCACAAATTATTTTTAATGTTTGCTTTTACTTCTTTGGGCTTTTTTCCCCACAGTATCCATTACATCAACAAATCACTTTAAAAAAAAAACCACCCAGTTTGACTCAGTCTATATTTAAAATATCAAATAATATGTCTCATTTGAATAACAACTGTACTGAACAGTCAGCAGAAGTCCAAAGTTATATATGAAATGGCAAGATGCACATACATACATTCTGTCCCAAGAAAAGTGTGACTGCACAGGCTGGCCACAGCATCAAGGTCTCTCTCTCCATTTGTTTGTTGCAAAAAAGCCCACATCTATTCACAACAGACCCAGGTTATAAGCCATTTGATTTACGTGTTTCAAGTAAAGTACATACAAATATACTACCTTCCTTCCCAAGGCAGTGCTGAGGATTCTGAAGAGCAAGCACACAGGTAATTTGGGTGAACTCTGCAACCCTGATGATGCCAAGGTGCAGTGAAGTCACCAGGAGCCATGCCCGGAGGACAGGGCAGGGATGTCACCAGGCACGCCTTGGCATCACTAGGGATGGTCAAGCAGAACACATGCTGAACAATGAGACTGCCAAGAAAAGTGAGGGATCTGCTGTTGTGAGCATTGACCTTGGTAAGGCAAAGAAAAATGACTCAAAACAGTTAACGTGGCAGGAGAGAAGACCTGAAAAGCAGCCCAAGTTCCAAACACTGAGAATTAGCTGAGTTATTGTCTGGGGGAGTGAGGAAAACAAACCTCTGAACTGGTGCAGTGATAACGTAGCACAACATCTAGTAAATAAACCTCTTCTACAGAAAATACAGTTTGGACAAAAGCTGCAGCAATCATCCCCAATTACAGCAAGAATTTAAAGATTCCAGTTAAAGAAAAACACATAGTGCAGCTATTAAATCAGCATACCTATGATGCATACATTACTGATAACATCCCTAATGTATTCAAGTATCTTCTGTTCTCTTTGAAAGCACAGCCCTATGTAGTAACTGTGGAGGAAAAAAGGTTATTTTAATTCTTTTGCTGTTAATATTTTGCGTTCTTTAAGATATGCATTGCACGCTTGGTTTCTAAACTCTGCATTACACTTGCATTTCAAAGACTCCATGGTTCTATTCCTCAAGTGCAGTTCAAATCTGGGATCTATAGGCATACAAAGCTCTAAACTGGAAGTTGGAGATTATTGTGTATTATTACCTCCAAGACAGGCAACAAATGACACCAGGAACAGCTGTTTCCACAGCAGCAGCATCTTCAGTCACCTAAATTCAGTAACTCTGGTTCAGGCTCGGGTGAACTGTATGTTTAGTCTTCCAGGTGGCAAGGTTTAACCTGTCAAAAGAACAAACATAAAACTGAATCCCATGATGATCCTCAAGAACTGGCTTCCTTGTTAATGCACTTTCTAATAAATACAAAGTTGACAGATCCTCTAATGTTCCTCTTTTTCCTATGACCTAATCCTCAGCAGCGGGATATGTACACGTATCCCATTTAGGTTTGTCTAAGAGGTGTTAGAAGTGATATCATTCAGCAGTGGCAGAACAGACAGGCAACTTGATTTTGTAGTTCCTGCTTCTCCCCAAGTTCCAGCATTCATATATTTGTAAGAAAAAGTAGTTTTAAAGGAAGAGAGAGTACATGAGGTGCCATCGTACACAAAGTAGTTTACTGCATTTGTCACAAGAGGAGCTTGCATTGCACTTGACTGTATACTTTGTGCTGAACATGTGCAATAAATGATAGAATTCAAAAAAATATTAATGTCAAACCAGTTAGTTTTGGTTTTCTATACTAGTTCTGTACTCAACATGCCTAACAACACTCTACAAGTCTGGAAAGGGCAATCTAGCAACCCCCCAAAAAATAAACAACAAAACAACCCAGTGAGCACACTGCACTCGAGTGCATCAGATGTAACAACATGCTATGAACTGGTCTGCTGGCTTCCATTTCCACCTCTGTTACTGGCCAGATGGTGAACAGTTTGCCAAGGTCTACTAGCTTGAGTATGATGTTTTTATTTCTTTTTCTTCCCCGAGAATTTTCTGGAGTAGCACAACAGCCACAGCCTTTGTATTTTGTGCATGTCGCTTCCCCGGCACCCTCTTTCTCCAGGGGATGGGTAGCTGGGCAAAACCTGAGGTTCTGTAGTACAAATACCAGACTAAAAATTACTCTACAGTCAGCACACAGAAATAAGGTCAAGAAAGCAACCATTAATTCTGAGAAACCAAATCGGAGACGTCCGAAGTTGATTTTTCCATGTGAACTGTACTGCACATTCCAGTTGAAAGTTTCTAGTACTTCCATAAATCGGATGTTTGAATTTCAAGCTAAGAACCTCAGAAGACATCACACTCTGACACATGCCCACCTCATGAATCGCTAGGAGAATTTCACCATCCCAGTAAAAAACATCCCATGGCCCTTTGTCACTTTGTCACTGAACTTTTTCTCATCCTGCGAGCCCAGCTCTGGCAGGGTAACACCAGCAGCCTCCGCAGCAAGGCGTGCGTGGTGCTGACAGTGGCACCTTCTCCCCCACACTACCAGAGGTACTGCTTTCTGGGTTTGGGGTGGTTTTTTAATGTGTTTCTAAAGCAGAAAATAAGCAAATGCAAACCCTCACATTTCTATCAAGTAACAGGCATTGATTGCTCAGCAGGTTCTCTCTTGCCAGGGCAAGAGAGCAAAAGGGCAGCTTCTTGCAGGGGTAGAGCACTTCCCAGGTACTCAAAAAGAGAAAGAGAAGGGGGATGTCCCTCCCCCAGACAGCTTTGAGGAACTACACAGTTCTCAGACCTAAGATCTGAAGAAGTTTATCACATGCAAAGCCACTGGTTTCCGAAAAGGACTCAATTAGGCCAAATTCTGGTAGGTCTGCATGTTAAAAAACCTCCACAGCAATGCTTGGGCAACAGCCTAATTCTCCCTTTCCTGGAGCCAAAAACCCACCCCTGAAGACAGATGCACACACTAAGGAGATCACAAAGGAAGGCAGAAACCTGGTTTGCATCAGACCTGCAATTCAAGACCTTGTTTCTAAAAAAAGTAATTAAAAAACCCAACAAAGAACAAAACAAAGACAGCAACGACAAAGAAATAAACCAAGCAAACAAAAAAGGAGATAAAGACTATTTGCTGCAACTGAAAACTTGAGTTTGGTCATTCCCTGCCCCACGTATCCAGAGGCCATCTGCAAAGCCTTCCCCTAAGGAAGGTTATCCATGGGCAGCCACAGAGCAGAGACAGGACAGAGAATTTTATAGCTGTGATGTTTGCCCTGAGCAGTGAGGACTGTCAGAAGGGCTGAAAGGGGAGAGGGGAAGAGGTGGAGCAGAAATACAGAAGTAGGTCACTCTTAGATGTCAGCTTTCTTGAAGACTTCCAAGAAGGGAAAAATAAAAATGATGGAAAAACTAAATTAATTTGATTTTGTTCTTTAACTGCTCTGGGCAAAGCAGAACACAATAGATCAATTTCAGGTCAGAAAAGTGCTTTGGTAGAAGCTAAAAAAAAAAAAGTAAAGTTTATATGTGGGTATAAAAATCATTAAAATACATCCCAACCTCCGCCTGCATTATATTTTAATAAATTTTAATATCTAAGAGAGAATGGTAGTTACCAGCCAGCTAACCTTGTAAGATTTAAATTACTTTAAACGCTTCATTTTCTCTCCGTTTCGTAAGATTTTGCTAATCTAGGATCTATTCTTCAGTACCCAAAGTTCCATTTTTAAAACATGACACTTAGCAGTGTTCAAATTCATAGCTTTAAGCCAGATAAACATATCTTTATGCTTATTAACATGTCAGTTCCTTACAAAAGGAGATGCAAATTCACATGAACACCCATTTAACACCAAGTTTCTTCTCAGTTCATTGTTGAGTAAGAAGAGCCTTCCCATTAAAGAAAAGAAGCTAAAAGGAAATTTTCTCTGCTGGGTGCTGCCGGAGGGTACGGGAAGCTCAAGACCCACCACAGGCTCCCTACCGTCCCTTTCAGCATTGGGGGGACCTCTGCCAAACTGCTCCAAAATTAATAAATAAATAGATAAAACAAGTATGAGGCTGTTTATAGACCCTCAGTGAATACTGGGCACTGGAGTAAGCTTGTTGCTTTGAAATTGCTCCAGAGTTGAGTACCACTGCAGCTCAGCTTTACCGGAACTTTTGATTTCTCAAATAAAAAATAAACTACAATATTGTATTAATCTAAAAAATTAGATCCCCATCACAGTTATCAGATAAAAATCCATTCTATTAGAAAGGTTTTAGTGAGTTATGTTTTAGAATATACATATTCCAATTATCTAGCACAGGGAATAATCTGCAGAGCTATTCACTGCCAATGCAGGGATTCAGAAATGACAATGCTGAGCATCTTTGTCACCTTCAGAGCTCCTAGATAATTCTGGTTGTTTTTCAGATCATCAGAAAAAGGCAAGGAAGAGTTGGGTGGGAAAGAAAACAAAAGTCCCAGCTCCTTACCATTTGATTGTCATGTTTCAAATGTCATATCTTATGAATGTATTAATGCAGTACTAATAGCAAAGACTAATGTTGTCCCCCCCTGATTCTGCAGAAGCCAAGGGGCAGATCCACAACACCATTCTGGTGCTTTGGGAAATAACTGGACTTAAGTTACCTCCACAGAAACTCTGCACTTTGTATTTAAAGGCCAGAAAAAGTGTAGACAAGCAGCAGCTTCTGTGGTTTGAAGAGACAGTAGAGAAACAAAGACAGTAATACCCACAAAATATGCAGAAGGAAATATAAGTGGATATTTAAAATTAGAAAGCTTCCTAGCATTAGCAAGGTGCTCTGGCTTCAGGAGGAGCCAAAGATACTTAAAGCAGCATGAAAAAAAACTATGAAGTGGTGCAAAATCACCAGGAAAAACAGAGATTTAATTTCTTTTTTCTACAATTATTTCTGACTGAGAAAGAAATAAATTCTCGTGAGTTCTGTTGAAGACACTGACAGAATAGTGATGGAAAAAACCCACCAGCCAAACAGATTACGTAGGATGAAAGCACACACACGCACACACACACAGAAGAGGCAACTTGACTTTTCTTCTTTCAAAATTAGTTTAAAAAAACAACAACAAAAACCCCAAGAAAACTTATGCACTCAGACCATACAATACAGTAAGTGATGGACAAGAATGTCTGAAAGAAATAGAAAGTTTGGGAAAGGTTCAAGAGTCAGTAATTTTATTCAGTGACCTTAATTTTTACTGCTCAGAGTCAAGTGTAAAAAGCAGTAGTTCCCCAAAGGTGAATTTTTTATTTCTATATATAGAAATTGAACTTGTCAGATCTGGCTGACAAGTTCAAGTTAAACTGAGTATGAGCTGGAGGAATTTGTAGCATCACTGAGTCTAAATTAAATCAGAAATTCCTGGAACTTCAGAGCCACAGAAACCTAGAACTTATTTTTCTTTATTGATCACAAACCACAAAACAGAAAATAAACCAGTGTACTGACACTAGAGGTCAGCATACCTTTGCAAAGGGAAAGAATTATTAGAATCTCATCTTGATAAATTATGAGATTAACACACTAGTTAATGATAAATTCATTTCAAGAGGGCATCATAAAAAGAAGATGCACTGATTAGTGTGGTATAGCCCTCACCAACTTCAAGTAGCCCATTACCTCTCCCCGTATTTTTATTTATTTATTTATTGGAAGGGGATATCCATTTCACATTTCCCTCAAAATGAAATTACTACCTATGAAAAATTAGTGTTACCTTCCACATCACTGAATCAACGCCCTGCCTCTTTCAGTCCCTACTCTAAGACTGAACGGAACCGGTGCTATGATGAATAATATTCTAGGTTTGTATGGTAACTACACACTTCATTTTCCATGCTCAGGGAAAAAAAAAAAGGGGGGGAAAAAAGCTACAATTGAAGACTTAAAAAAAACAAACAAACCAACCAACTAAAACACAACAAAAGAAATACAACAAAACCCCTGCAGAAGTACTGGGCTTGCACATAATTTATCAAGCCAGTCTTCCTCTAATACTAGCCAACTCTAGACTTTACTTCAATGCCAGCACACTTTTGGAAGAAATGCAAATGCATCTACTACACCTGAAAGGCTGCAAAGAATTGAGCAGTTAAAAGCTTAAGAAGGATGACAAAGAACAGAGTTAAATAACTCGCTAAGCAGTACCATGGCTTATTGCAAAGAAAAGTTAAAAATGGTGCTCCAAGGAAAAATCGGGGTTGCTCCGACTCCTTTGGGGTCTCATTAGATCTTTGTTCCATGGCTGCATGGTAGCACCACTCATTAGAAGCAGACAGCAGTTGGGAGGATGCCTGTGGCTCTTCCTCCCATCCCTACAGGGACATCAACAATAGACAAATCATCCTGATCAAGTTGGACTGCAAGCACAAAAAGGAGGAAGGAAGTTTCTTTAAGATTTCACCATTACTAAGCAGTAAGTAGGATTAAAGTCATCTCCAGCGTGTCATTAGCAGAGACTTAATTAAAAGCATCATTTTAACAAAATTAATTTACAAAAGCTTAAAATAGAAGGACCAGCAACTGTGCTGTGGAGAGGTCTAATAAAACTTGTCTTGTCTCATTGCATTTACTGATTCTTCCAGCCTCAGTCCCCTGCTTCACCTGCCCATCCAACCTTAGCACTTGATCTAAATTTCACCGGTAGATGGACCATGTAGGTGGTTCTGGTTTACAGAGCATCTTCCCTAGCCAGAGACTTATTTCAGTCCCTCTTTTCCCCACTGGATCAAAGAACATTTGTAATAATTGAATGCCCACTCCTCACGATGCAAATCTTTCTAAAAACGGCGTCACGGAGCATCTCTGCTTTATACCTCTGATTTGTCACGATGTTACGACCCTCTCCAAATACAAGGAGTATGTTTTACTGAACTTGGTACGTGCAGTTCACCTATTTAAGAACAACCACCACTGAGGAAAGCTTTAACTCAGCTGAGCCTTTTGCCACAACCCCTGTCAACAAAAGCAATCACGTCATAAAAAAATAAAATAATCAAAGAATGCCATTTATCTAGAAGTTCTAAGGAATCCTATTTTTATTTTAAGTCCATCACCTTTCAGAACTTGATGTATCAACAACGGAACAGTCTCATTAAACCCAGCCTGGGGTCTTGACTTTGCACCATGTGTGGATCAATTTTGGGATACGCATGGGAACACTTCAGAAAAGAACCAGCTTTGCATTTTCCCCCAGGTTTACAGGGGAATGTTTATCAGAATCTATTTTAACTCTAAATTTCATCAGTTACATGACAATTTAAATTAGTAAGTTTTTTAAACAATAGCAACTCTGGACCCAACATACATGGAAGACCTATTCTGAACACAGGGAATCGAGTTTGAGGATGTTTAGTTCCTGGCATTAAAAACTAAATTAGGTCTAATTTTGGTGTTGGTACAGAGGAGGTGTTACACTGCTAGGGTAGGTTAAATATAGATGTTTTGAATAACTAACTAAAACAGAGAGATACTGCTTTCTTCCACATTACTTTGTGAAACATCCACACTCTGGTAAACAGGAAAGTTGACAAAACAAAGCAGACTTGTACAAAAGTTCACACTTGAGACCTTAACATTTATTTTGATACTGTTTGCTTTTTCTGTCCATCCAAGCCATTCAGAGCTTGCCATTAACCAGTTTATCAGAAACAAACAAAAAGGTATTTCATGGTTGTGTACCATCATATTTTGAAGAGTTTTAGTTATAGAATTTGTTGGCATTAAAGCAAAACCAACCACAAGACCTCTACTCACTAAAGAAATGATACCTATTGGACAAAACAAGACCTGCTGTGACAATATGAGCTGCACGGGCACCAGCCAAGACATCTGAATTCAAATGGCAAGAGCACGGTCCTGGTATAGATGAAAGTTCTCTCCTCGGCGATTGAGGGGTGTCCTTGCTGCCAAGGGACGTCCCTCAAGCGCCGAGGAGAGAACTTAAGGATTTGCTGCAGCCTTCATCTGCATATAGACTTTGTGTGTGCCCCAGTTACCATCAAGCCTGCTTCCAGTTTCCAAGTAAAATCTTCTCTT
Organism: Chloroceryle amazona; assembly: GCA_027560015.1. NCBI lineage: Eukaryota > Metazoa > Chordata > Aves > Coraciiformes > Cerylidae > Chloroceryle > Chloroceryle amazona. The sequence goes on from JANHFX010016241.1 coordinate 70,045, forward strand.
CAGGGCCAAAATTGTACTTCCAAACCACAGAAAGGGAAGGGGAGTTTTGTACCAAACCTTCAGGCTGCAGCTTCTTGGTAAAAATTCTTTACCTACAGTAATCAGGAATCTTGTCCATTTAGCACAAAGAAAAGTTTGAAATTCCCTACGAGTGTTATTAAAATTTAAATACATATAGAAATTCATATTCACCAGTCAATGCCAACAGCGAGCTTTTGCTGTTCCTTTAAACACCTCCATTTATTACCATTACACAGCTACATTCCTCTGTACGTCAGTAGATTATTAAATGCCTTCCCAAGCCGTGCTACACAATGTTAGCTCAACAGCCTTTTGCATTTCAAACCCCTGTGCTTCACATACTGTAATGTTCAAATTGCAGCGCACCCTTGATGACACAACCCGAGCTCTGCCCATTAGTTCTTCCTTCCTTGAAATAACAATATTTCAAACCAATAACCAACTTCTAAAAGCCTTATTATATTTTTTTTTTCCAGAAGAGTGACCTGTCACAAATAAAGTATTTCCCCTGTTATTTTCAGGCCCTTATTTCTGTAATTTGTATGCCCGAGGCTTTCCTGCTGTAACTTACCAATTTCAGACACCCTTTTGATAACCCATCTGGGTCATCACCTTCAAACAGACATTCCAAGACAGGTACCTCCAGGGGTCAGAAATTCTTTGAATCCAGATGACAAGATGTCACAAATCACTTGAAAATAATCTAAGGCTCTAGAATTATGATAAATAAATCAAAGCGACTAGAAAAAAAATAAATCAAACATGAAGTTGGATGAGCTATGCCTTGGGTAGCTGCAGTGGGGGGAGAGAAAGGAGACCTGACTACCTGGTTTCTAGCTCCATAAATTGGATGACCACAATGACTACGCTTGCGTCACCAGCTCTCCGTGGCTGCCAGAGCACTTGCTGACCACGAGCATGGCAAACCTTGGGGTGGCACAAGATGCTGAGGAGCCAATACTTACTGTCTGAAAATAACACTGACCTCTGGGAGTTCAGGTTACTTTTATGAGTCACTCCTCATTTGCCTGTAAAGAGCCTTTGTATTATATGGAGACTGGTCTCTGGTGAGGTATAAATACCACAATACTTCTTTCAAAACACCTCTGGTTCCATCTCCTAAAAACCATAACTTCAAAAGCTTCTTTTATCCAGTGTGGTTGCCCAAATACAACTCATCACTTTCAATTGCTTACATAATTTCACTTTGATATTCCTCGGCCAGAATAAAGCTGATCCGTACATCTCGCCATGTCCCAGCGGGTATTAACATCCACCTCCCACCGGGTACCCCCTCACCTACCTGAGGACCCCCACGAATGCCAATCAGGGCTTGATGACCTGCCTCCGAGGGTCACCTACAGCAATTTGTCAGTAGTTCCCTCTTCATCAAAAATTTAAAGACTGCTGAATTTCCAATAACACCCTTAGCCACAGTAATACCAGCTAGTTCAAATATATATATTTAAAACAACATGTGCCTGTCTCCCTTACATTTCTACCATATCCAAGTGCTGTATCAACATAAAATAAGGGTACAGGAGAAGCAAAACCCATCCTACCCTTGAGGTGGGCTTCAAATGCTAGTAACTGAAATTCAGGCAGTTCTATTTACCTGAACTGAGGCATTCCCAGAGCAAAGAAGTGCCACAGAGTAATAACAAACTGTCTTCAGCCACATGCAAAACCAAACCAAACCAAAAGTCCCAAGCATTATTTTCTAAATTCCCTCCCAGCCCAGACAGTTTTTAAAAATATAATAAGGGAAACAAAAGAAAAAAAACAACTCTAATCATAGACAGATGACTAAATGCCACCAGTTGAAACAACAATACAGTCAATTCACTTTAAAAGCACTGACAACATTTTACTCTGTCAGGGCAACACAACTCAAAAGCATAGAAAACTCAACATAGAGATAGTCTCAACACCAGACTGCACAAAAAGCATCGACAGGGCCCTGTTATTCTGATTTATAAAGCTTCTGTAACAAATAGTGCTGCTCTTACTCCCCTGCAAAAGAATTTTTAAGGCCTCCAAGTGTCCGGATACGCATGCACTTCTCCCAGCTGAATGCCACCATAGGCCTTGGGGCTTCCACAGAGGTTTGGGCTCAACTTTGCTTTTCAACTGGATAAAATCTCCAAGATTTGCTATTTTAAAGTCTTTATTAATAGATTTTAATGTCGATTTTTCTGGCCAATTTACTCAGGGGAGGAAAAGGCAGCCTTTCCCAGATCATCTTTCAGAGGTCTGGTGGCCAGGTTTTCTGGATTTTTGCCTTTTTTTTTTTGTCACCAATAATTCAGCTTTTTACCTACCTTTGCATGAAGTCATGACAAAGGTTAATACATCAAAACCCCAAACAAACAACTGTATTACATGACTCTAAGGCAGATGACCGTCCCCTCCATGGCTCCTTTGGCACGTTTGTACACTTTACACATAGGTGTGACTTGAAGATTCTACTTTTAGACTATAGATTGGTTTCCTCTCAGTGAAACTCCCTGGACCAGCACTGACATAAAACTGATGCAGACTTGTTGTTGAGAGACACTGCCTCACATGAGCAGAGATGGAAATCTTCTCTTTTTTTCTTTTTCCTGTAACCCTCACACACAGGTTTCTTTTTTCTTCCTCCAAGCAGAAACAGGCCAAGAAGAGATGACCTCCAGGCAAACTGACCTGACATAAACTCCACAAGCTTGTTTTCTGCCTCATGACCACATAAGCAAAACAAGAAGCCTGCAGGGGAACACAGGGGGATGCTTTGTTGTTTCTTTTTCAGCTTTTAGATACCTACAGTTTTTGCCACGGTAGGCAAGGGTGAGTTGTCATATCTATGACTGAACTAGCAAGTAAAACCTTGGTTTCAAGGTCAGCACACATCTTTGACTACAACAGTCTTTAAACCCACATGCACACGCTGGGTAATCTTGCTGAAAATACCACTCAGTGTTGAGACATGGAGCAGTATGGGCAGAGAAGTCAACAGCAACAGGCTCCTCTGGAGAGTCTTCCACTCTGAAGCTCAATGCATCCTTCCAGCTGCTGGCAATGATGGAGAAGCTAAACCTAACACTAGGCCATGTATAGTGCTTTACATCAACCTAACTACTCACTGGGAATAATTTACAGCAAGCCATCTGATGTGCTTGAAGACAAATGACAACACTAATGCCAGGGGAACACACAATTGAGGTCCCAAGCTGAGACCTCACCCAGGAAGCTGAAGGACCAGCCTTGTTACCCCATGTGCTACAGCCTGACAGCCAACAGGCAAAGGGTGAAGGGATGTATTGTCTGTTTAATTGTAAAAGAAAAATTAACTCCCAAAATACCAAGAGGGCAAAACTGCATAAATGCTTCAAGTATATAGGGAAACAAGGGGGGAAAAAAAAAGGTTAAAAAGGCTACAAGAAAATGTAAATTTTGCATATCAGCCTTTTCTTATTCTTTCAAAATATCTAAAGCCTAGGAATGGAGGAGATAGATAGAAGAATTCACCAATTTCAGCAAGGAACTGAGCTTCAGGAGATATGTCCACAGGTACCCTTAATCTATACTGTCTGTGATTATCTCACTCAAAGTCAATGCAAGAAAATAATCCCCTGCAGCACAGAGCACTGATGTGAAAGGAAAGAAAAGCTCAAAGTCACAGCTGAATGGCTACAGCTGAACCCAATTCAGTACTTTTTTTTTCCTCATACTTCTTACTTGAGACTAAGGCAGCTTAATCTGCATTGATGTCTATGAAGTTTCACTTTAAAAGTTATTCAACCCAAGAGACTTTCCTCTCTTATGAATAGAAAGAAAATGCTCAAATATTTTTATGCAAAGCTTTTCTTAAATAAAAAGAAGAAACTCAGAGATATTGCCTGAAAACTTAAATACTGCATTTCAGCCAAATTTTAAACAAGTAGCAAAGTTATTAACCCCAAAGTGAGATAATAACAGGAACAAAAAAACTTAACCCAAAAAAACCCCACTGAAACTGAACTAGCAGGCAGAATACTAGCCACTGGAGGATAGGATAAAGCCATTAAAGATGTTCAGTTCATCAGTATAGCTGATTAGCTTGCATGTGACATTGCACTGTTTAACAGAATAAGATAATTTTATGGTTACTTTTAAGACCACAGAATATGTTGGGGGCTTTAAATCATTTTTATTTTAACAGAAAACTTCCCCACCTCTTCCCACTCATCCCTTTTTGTTTTACCACCCCCCACCCCCCCCAAACCCTGCTCTTCCTTATTACTGAGGAATAAATCCCAGCATTAGATAAGGAAGCAAGCTTCTACCTAAACTCACCACTGGAAGAGGACAGTGCCCAGACACTTCAGATGAAAAGTAAAAGGGAAGAAGAAAACATGATGAACAATAAAATGACAGCAGGTAAACTCAGTTTTACATGAAGAGATTTTTGGGTATCCCTTGTTACTCACATCTCCAGGTACGAAACTCAGTCTCAGCATAAGACCATAATTTGGAAGGAAAGGAAAAAAAGAAAACCAACCAAAACCAAATCAAACCAAAGAGGGAGAATACTAGAGGTAACATTAGGTCAAATTTCAACTGAGTTTTCTTCCACTGATACTAAAAGAGGAATGTCAGGGCCCATCCCAAGATTTATGCATGTAACCACAGTTCCTCTATGGCCACATAAAGCAGTAAGGAAAGTATTAGACTAATTATCCAAACAACTGTGAAACACCTTTTTTTATCCTTCCCATGGAACGAGGCCTCACTTCTAGTAAAACAAAAAAAGTGCTTGACAAAAATAGTGTTTAAATTACTTAGCAAGATCTCTTTAAATATCAGTACAAGGTCAGATAAGATAAAGACTATATTGGCTTTGCTACGTAAGCTTGACAGCTTTGGTTTTAAAGAAAAACAAAACTGGAAGGAGCAGAGAGTTGCACTGAGATAATTCAGTGGTGATGAACCTAAGAATATCTGAAGTACTAAAAAAATCAATTTCTTGATTTAGGAATTACATTCAAATCAGGAAATCTCTGTCTGACAGAGGTTCGAAAACGATGGAGGGAAGAGGAGATGGGGAGGGAGGTTAATTGGTTTGGTGAAGAAAAGAGTACCTTGGTACAAAGTGTCCTGTCAAGAAAACAAACCTGCAGAAGAGTCCTACAGAGAGCACACGGAGCTTGCACCAAGAAGTGGGATGCAGAAACAACCTCCCATTTAAACTTTTGAGGCTCAGGAGTTTTATTTTATCTTAGTAACAATAATGTTGTTTTGGTATCATTCGTGGTGCCAAAGCAAGCTTGTACTACAGCTTCAGAAAACCTTGATTTAGCAAAGCTCCAAGTGTAGAAGCTCCACCTCCCAAATATTACTTGACCTCTTGTTCAGGGAAAAAAAACCCTCTTTTCCGCTGTAACAGGAAAGCAGCAACAAGCTCCAGATGATGCTGGTTTTCCTTTTGAATCTCCAAGGTTTTCTTCACGACTTAATGCACTTCCTGTGGCTCTTGCTATTAATCGTGTACCGCAGACCAAGAGAAAGTGCTTTTCCAGAAATGACCTCAAAACTAAATTTGTAATTCTCTGAGAACCAATAAACCCACTGAACCAAAAAGCTCAGCCCTTCTGTGGTAGCTTACAAACAGCCAAGCTGCTTTACTCCCTTTAGGAAGATTCACTATCCCCTTTTATTTAAAGCACTGAGCAGAAACTGTTTATGTAGTTTTACATCAGACCTGTGTTTTGAGCCAGGAAAGGAAAGAAGAGTCCAGAAGAGAGCAGAAATCCTTTATAAACAGCTACACTAGAGATGTGTGATATAACTTCAATCTGTCACTGAATCCGTATTTTCCTCTTCTGTAGCCAAAGGAACAAAGGCTCCTGGACAGTCCTACCAAGTACTTTTTTCTAATTCTCCAAGATCTAGGGCAGCATCCCTGAACACATTCCAAGTGCTCCTACAGCTACTGAGATCTGCATTACATTTTTCTGGAGTTCCCCTCATCAAGAGGAAAGATCCTCTATGAAGAATGGGTACGTGTGTCTCTCAACACATGGGTACCTATTCTTCCTCGCAGGAAGAAGTCATTCTAAGGTGAATATGAAACATGAATAATTGAATCTCTTATGTGTGGCATAAGAGATGCTGCAATCACTAAAATATTTGGGACACCTCTGCATCCTTCTTTGTACAGAGGAGGGAAGGTGAAAATTGGAACTTAGGCTGAAAAAGAGCCTTAAAGAACATACTATGTCTCGCTTGAAGTGGCATCACTAAAGCAAGAACACAAAGTATAAACTCATCTGTGATAAACCTCGTACAAGAGTACTTGAAGCTGGCCCTACAATGCATAAGTAGTGAAAAGCAATTTTAATTCTACAAAGGCTTTTGGAGTCTTTTTTGACTTACAAGGCCATTACATTTACCTGACCACACACAGTGAGCCCAGAAAGCGGGATTTTTTTCAAAGCCTACTGTTAAAGAGGGCTTTCAAGTCTTCTTTCACATTCCTATAATATTAATTGGATCTGCATATATTTGACATAGCAGAGAGGAAGAGTACTACGATAGAACCATAATCAATTGAAGATAAAGCCTTGCTGGAGTTTTATTTCTAGAAGTAGGAGCATCTTTTAGCTGGAAAAAAAAAATAAATCTAAGCTATGTAAAATATATCCCAGTGAAACAGAAGATGGTTGTACTTTTAGAAGTTCTCCACACAATGCAAAGAAAACCTGTGGAATTTATCAGAATAATACATAACTCAGGACTCAGGAGGATTTTGCAAAGGAACCAGATAAATAACACAAATACCAAACATGCCCAGAAGTACAGTTGCCTGTATTTGTAAAGTAAACTGGAGCCAGCGCTGCAGGACACAGCTTGTAGCTGCCAGAGGCAGAGGAAGGAACCAGCTCCAAGGAGACAGACCCCTGAGGCTTGTGTACCATACTCCAGGTAACTTGGTTGTCTGTTTGCTCTGAACATCCACCCAGATATTGCACATGACTCTGCATAACTCTGAGGCTTTGCCAGAGCCACCTTTTGCCATTGCTTGCTAAGATGACCAGGAAAAAAATTCATTTTTATTCCTGTTGCCAAAGCAAAAACTGATCTGGTTAGGGACAAAAAGGAGAAAAAATTAGTACTTCTCTACACTCAAGTTCATGAAAGTAACAGTGTATTTCCCTAAATCCATCATGGGTTAAATTTAACACGTGTAAAGTGTAAATGTGTTGCATCACTGCAATATTAACATTCCTTTTGTGAAAATAAAAGCCAAAAATATTTTAAAAAAAATAAATCACCTCCTTGCTGCAATACCTGTCTGTATCTCTAACAGCTGCTTTTCAGTTGTGCTATTTAGCCTCCTCAAATCACTGCTTCAAATACAACTTCTCAGGAAGTACAGGGATAAATTAATCTGAGAATGATATGTTCGTTACCATCTTAATTAGGCTTATTGGACAAGTTGCTGAGTCTTTCAGAAAAAAAAAGTAGATGCATATAAATTCAGAATTTGAAGAAATTCAAATGAGAACTGCAGACAGTTAGCTGTCTGCAGTGCCCATTCCCTAGACTGATGCATTCCAATTTTTCTGAAAATATGGTGGAAATGCTGATTCTTCCCTCCCTGCTGCAGGGAACCAAGGGCTGGAAAAAGGTTCCCTTTGTTACAGTACTGTAAAGGGTCGTAAGGATTAAGGAGATTATTTTCTACTGCTGATTTTGCTAAAATACCTGCAGAGAAACACATACGCTTTTCACCTTCTGGATGATGCTGTATGCCATCAACTACAAACCAAGCCTGGTTCTCTTAAACATGTCACTGTAGACTGTTAGCGGCTGGAAAGAGATTCCTTGGACACAAAAGGAGAAGTAAGTCTATGTTATTGGTGATGTGAATTACATGTAAGCCTCAAACACAATTTTTCACACTGTAGAGTAAAAAAAAAAACCTTCAGGGAGCAGCTGGAAGCTTCTCCCACAACAGTATCTAAGGTTCCCCAAAAAGGCAGCAGGTACCTGATGAGGAATTGAGATCAAATGACCCAGACTAGAATTCATGCCTACTCTGTATTAAGCAACCAAGAGTCCCTCTCAAAATGAAAGCAGAGTGGAGAAAACTCCAGGTTTAATCTCACCAAACTTTTCTACTGTCTTCTACCAGTTTCACACATTTACGCTTGGGTTTGTTTTTTAAAAATCACAACTCTGTGAAAGGTCTGGGAGCTTTCTGCTCCGAGTAACACACAGGCATGAGCTGTTAACTATGCAAGTTCTCAAAACGTGTAACATTAGGATGTTCAAATGCTGGGGGAAGAGAAGATGGTATGTCAAAATAGGTCAACAGCAGGAAGCACAAGGTGGTGGAGCTTTGCAGCTTTCTTAAGCTGCTTAGCTTCAGATAAGGAGCTTATGCAACTTTCTTAACTCTAGAGTACACTTGGCAAGTGATATCAAAACAGTTTTCAAGTTGTTACACTTGGGACAGGTGATTCTTGAGTACTGTCATTCAGTTCTCTTACCATTGGGAGACACCAAAAAAAAGCCTCCCCAAAAAGCCACCTGCCTGCTTAAAGTCAGGTACAGTTTAGTAGAGGTGGTAAGTGCCATACTGGTCTCCCTTGATGCTTCCCTTGCATGACATGGGACACCTGCATAGTAAGGCTACTTTCTGAGCTTGGCAGTATAAGCAAGAGGTTGTTTCACAGTTTCTAAGTGGAGCCTGACTATGAAGGAGCTGCTTTGTAGTCATCTGGAAATACTTGTAGAAATGAGTATAGATACAGCAGTTATTCTAGTCAGAAAACAAGAGTTAGGATAAGTTGTTAGGATTTTTTTGTCTGAAGATAAAGCAATCAACTCACAATGGATCTAGTCACAAGCCGGCCCCAAGAATACTCTTGACAAGGTCAAAACCTTAATCAAGACTGTTGAAAGACTAAGTTGCATCAAAGCTGGGACCTGAATGAATAATGAACATGAACACTACACTCCTCTGGGAAGTTGTTGAGGAGAACATGAAAGAAAGCTGAGACAAGTCCACAATTCTTTTCTGGACCCCAGTGCCTTATGGAGAGGCACCAAATGCCACCACAACCACTTCAAGGGTCAAAAACAGAGGTGTCAAACACCAGGTCAGGCCACCCCACTCACCACTGTGGCTGCACAGAGTTGTCAGAAGGGCTGGGACCACTCACCTCTCCAACCAGGGGCTCCTGGGGGGTCCTTTTGAGGTGAATGGTGTGTTTCTTGATGAAGATTTCACCTATTTCAGCTCTTTTAGAGAAGGACAGATCTTCAAAAGGGCTTTCTGGTCTACAAGCACACCTGATGAAATACTGGAACATTCCAGTATCTGGATTTTGGTGTGTGAACCACAGTTATATGGCAGGGAAAATAAAATGCCAAGTAAAACCCACAACCTCTTGTTATTCTCCAGAGAAGAAGAGAGGAGGAAACCCTACTTGTTCTTCATCTACCAGTCACAGAAGACCAGCAGTGTTAGACATACCACCTCTTCTGTTTGCATTTTAAGCTTATCAAGGAAAAAGGATACTCAAGTAGCCTACACTACAGCTTTTAAAGCATTAGAAACACAGCTCTAACAGAGCCATACAGAGTTTTCATTTCTTTAGTAATACAATAGCCAAGATAGTCAACATGAGATTCAAAAATCCAATAGTTATAACAGTTACAGGGAGAAATTGATAAACTGCAAGATCTATAAACAGACCAAGCTAAACACATAAAAGGAAAACTACCGTATATATGCAACTACTTCAGTAATTGTATTTGATTCCACAAATTGTTTGTCGGTTCTCTGTAAGGCTTCATCATTTTTTTCCACTATAATTTCAACAGAATTTTTAGAACAGGAAAGATAAGAGACAAGCAACAAGAGGAATAGCACCATGTGAGAGGGCAGACACTCAAAAGCGGGGTGAGAAGAGGAAAATAACTCCAGTTTACATTAATTTAGCTACTTCTGGGAGAAAAGCTGACTCTTGCTTAGTCAAGAGTAGAAAATAGACAAACAAGTAAACGTTCAAGAATGGGAGAAGTGTTACACATGAGCAGCTGCTGCCCTTTATCTTGTCAAGAAGAAAAAGATATTTAAGTGCACTTCCATTGCAGCTGCGTGATGATGGCAACAGAGCTTCTCCTGGCTCCCCACAGCAGCACTGGGCTCCCCAGCTCCTGCAGCCTTCAGCACTGGTCTAAGTACTGGTCTAGGTAAACTGTCCCCCAAGCTTAATAAATAAAGAGTCTTCAGCATGAATTTAGCCAGCCACCTTCTACCAGTTTTAACAGGGAGCCGTTTGGTCAAGTAAACATAAATACATCCTCCTCCTTTCAGTATGACTGATGAGCTCTTTAGTCTAAAGCAACAAAACACGTATTTTCTCTGCTCTAAAAAGCTCTGTGTACAAATAGAGGCTTTTCATACGCCGCTAATGACGTGCACACAAACCGAAGAGAGCACCTAGGACACCTCTGGAGAATCAATAAATCTTTATCTGGAGGAGGTGCACGTTGCTAAAACATACCCTTAAAAAGCTCAAATAGATGCTGGGGACCATACAGTTGAAGACCTCACGTGAAGGGCTACAAACCTTTGGTCCTCGGGTTTTGGTTCTCCCCCAAAAGACTTAAATCACTTCACAGTTTGAGGGTTCAGTTAGATGGATTCTTTTTTTCAACAGCCATGCTGCTTTAGCCTCTACCCTCACCTACTTACTGCTCACTCTGTAGGTGATGCCAGCACAGCCCCTTGTCAGACCTGCAGTGACCAAAGTCACAGAGCTGATGCAGGCTAAATTAAAGGGTTATTAAGGCGACAGGGGAACTGATAGTCTGGATGTCTTTGTTAACTCAAGGATTATAGCTCAGGAACAGCTAAGTCACTTAAGCATCTCTAAGTTCTTCCTCATTATCCTGAACTCTTTCAAACCTAGAAGGGATTAAACAATTTATTTAAATTACCTCTGTTCTTAACTGTGTTTCTTTCCTTCCTGGATGCTAAATTAGTTTTGTTTACCTTCCCTCTCTCTTCCACAAGCTTTAGTTTTGCTTTTTATCCTGTAAATCAATGACTGCACATAAAGGAGACTTAAAAATTTGCGTCTTCTGCACCACTTGGAAGTGGCCAGCACTCAGAGATGTGTAGCAATGCTTACTTTCCATCACAAATCAGCCTCAACTAATGAATTCTGCAAATTTTTAGGTAAAATTCATTTCTACCATAAACTCTTTCCCCTCCCCTTTTTAATATGGCAGCATCATCTGCAACCTCTTGACCTCAGCATTTAATGGAAAAAGAGGTAAGAAAAATCCTATAGATAAAATGTGATCGCTAGAAACTGATACATTAAAAATTGAGTATAACATATGGCTGATAAACATAAAACCTCACCCTCTGAAAGTTGGTTTAGTTTCTCTCTTTTAAATCAGGTTACAGAGCAGATAAAACAACAAAATCAATTCACTTAAAAGTGAAGAATCAAACAGTTCTCCATTCTAGTGTTCTCAGGCTTTATCAAAGAGAGAGGAAGAAAAATCACAGTAGCTGGTTCAGCCAAGAGGCTCAGCCTCCCCTGGCCGACCTCCTCAGCTTCTCCTCCATCCATAGGGTAGTGCAGAAGACCTTCTGGGTGACCAGACATAGTGAGCCAGAGGGTAAGAAGCTCTTAGGAAAGAGGATATTTTAGTGCTGAGTCTCTTCTAGAATGCTGTAGTGGTCCCTGTTCTACCTACAGATATCAACTCATAATCACAAGGTTAATAAATACACCCCCCCCGCCCCCCCCACCTGCCCGCTGCCTCACCCATCACGTCTAGATGACATCGTGCCGTCTAGCTACTCTCCACCACAGTCCA